>JAOYND010183325.1:0-17519 GCA_025802135.1 Lagerstroemia fauriei
CCAGGCGTGCGACCCGGGGCGACCAACGGATTAGTCAAGTATGGTTGGCTGAAAGATGTCATCTCACCGCTGGTGGGCCTGCTTGGAAACCGTGGCTGGCGACCAAAAAAAAAAAAGAACGAATTGCATTCTTTTTTTCATGTAATTTATCCTACATTATATTATCTCATAAATCACGAGACACTGTGCCTATAAATATATGAAAGAAGATTAAAAAGATGTTTTTCGTTCCTCTTCTTATTTCTTAAAAAGGAAGTTTGAAAAAGGATTATCTCAACCATGATAGTCATTTCTTTTTACAATTTTACATTTAGTCATCCAAAAAAGAAACGTGAAATGAGCAATTTTTCTTAATTTTCCTATGGAATGTTCAAAATTAAGGAAAAAAAATTGTTAATCGAAATGTACTTCACTAACTCTTAAGGTCATATTTAGTGCAATGGAATGGGAAGTAATGAATTTAATATAATAAAATGTAATATTATTGAGAAAAATTACTTAAATTTTTGTGCTGATCTTGAAAATTAAAAGAAATGAATTTCACATAAATTTGGTAAAAAAAATGTTGGAATGAGATTTGATGAATAATTCCATGAATTTAAGTAAAAATTCATTACAATGAGATGTGCGTATCAATTTTCAACAGTAAAACTGCATAAATACATGATAGAATTAGGGGTGTAAACGAGCCGAGCCGCGCCCGAATCTATAAGGTTCAAGCTCGGCTCATTTAGAAATTTGCGAGCTCGGGCCCGGGCTCAAGCTCGGCCGAGCCCGATATTTTAAGCTTAAGTTCGGCTCATTATAGTAAATGAGGGCCTGTCGAACCTATACGAACCCGATCAAGAAAGAAAATACAGTGCGAGCAAGGGGTTGGCGTGTCAATTATAAAGAGCGAGGAAGGCGAAGGAGGAAGAGGATGGGAACTAATTACGATTAGTTTCGTAAATATGTGAAAAAGAAGGAAACAAGAACTCTAAATAAGAATCTGAGACAGTATATTGATGATTTTTTTTTATTTTTCTCAAGTTAAATAATAATAATAGTTATTCTTATATAAACTAAATAGCTTTTTTAGGTTTTGGAGTTTCACGAGCCAAATATCATTAGGCTTGGCTCGGCTCATTTAACTGAAGAACCCGAGTCGAGCCGAGCTCGAGCTTGTTAATGTCGAGCCTAATTCAAGCTTCCATCAAGTCGATGCCGAACTGTTCGTGAATTGTACTATCTCATTTACACTCCTAGATAGAATACATATTATGTCCCTACCAGATTCATATTTACCAAATATAACATAAAACTATTGCCAGTAAAAAATGAGACGGGAAGATAAAATACTCGTTGCATTTCGATCAGTTTCTTATGGTTCATACATAAAAAAGAAAACTTATCTTAGCTAAATCAATACATACATCTAACTCCCCACCTTTAGTTGATAAATTAGAGGTTTACTCGTACCACGTGCAAATTTTATTATTTAGTCAAATCAGTTAAAAAAGCGAACATGTAAATGACTAAATAAAAGTTTACTAGCAGTTAATTTTTTAGTTTGTAATTTTTTAATAATTAAATATAAAAATAAATAATGAACTTAGAAAAAAAAATATTGATTGATTTTTTATAATGAAATTGGTAGAGAGGTTATGGAGAAGAATGTATGTGAAATACGGGAGAGAAGAGATACGGTAAGAGTGGAGAAAAAAGTGCATGGATATTAGAGGGTGATTCATGTTACATGTGAATTTTATTATATAAAAATTAAATGATAAATAAAATAAAATGGATGAGTTATTTTATCGTATAAAAAGAGAGAGGAAAAACAGAGAAAAAGAGAGTAGAGAAATATTCGTAGCTTAGTACAAGTAAATTTATCATTGCAACCTTATTTTTTATTATAATTGTTATTGAAAATAAATTTTATGCACTAATTGGTAATTTAAGAATGTGAAAAGGATAAAATATGAGGTTCCTTTCAATGTGTAATTCAGGAAAAATTATTAAGTGATCATACCTCACTATGTGTCATGAGGAAATATTAATTAGAATGTGATAAACGAGTAAATTAGTATTAATTACCCAAGCAGTTATCATAATTATTACTAATCGAAATAATTTGATCGGTTCTTTCTTACCATATAATCGTGAACTCCGACCGTCTAAGATTTATATATAAATAATTTTTATTCGGGTGATTGAACTGAATCATATCTAGTTGCCATTTTTAATTGACTGATAAAATAATATAATTGTGTGCATGGCACCAAATTTGTAATTTCACTCTCTTATGTTGCTTCTGACTTCATCGATTGTTTGAGGTGAAATTACTATTTTACCCTTTTGTTGATTGATATAACTCAAATCTAAATTAATCAGGAAGTTTTTGGGTCTTTCGATACAGGTTATACGTAATTTTGAAGTTATTCTTCTCTGTGATTTTCTTGATTTTTTAAATAGAAATTTTTGAAGTGTCTCCCGCCCAATGATAAGTGCAAGATTTCAAAATTCAAGAGAACGGAGAACAATGGAAATCGCACTTTCCCGGTGGAAAATGACAATAATGGGAAAAAGGGTTTCTTAATGGGAAAACATAGTTTTCCTCTTCCTTTCACGAATGGAAACTAAAGTTTGAGGTCAACCACTTTTGTCTACATTTCCATGGCAGAAATCTATCAGTGTGAGTGTGACGAATGGCAATTAATTAAATTCGTGGCTCTACTTAATTAAAAAAATCTCAAGATTATAATTTCTACTGTATTCAGTAGAATATTGATCGATAAAGATCAATTATAACTACTCCTATCATATTGATAATTACTCAACTAGCTTAACTGTAATCACCCGTGTCGCAAGAAATTAGCACATCGCTTGCCTGTAATCACCCGAGTCGCAAGAATTCAGCACACTGCGCCGAAGAGATTATTGATAAATAACTGGTATGAAAAATACCAACCTGACCCACAAGAGACTTGGGTCCATATCAAACCTAAAAGTTTAAACTATTAGCTGGTGGTACCCGATTCTCTTATAAACCCAAATTTTTTCTTCAACTTAGTCGATGTGGGATTAACTCTCAACACCCACCATCATGTGACAACATGTTCACACTTGATACATTCCCTCAACAACTGAGGTCGAACCGAGCATTTTTCTTCTGATTCGGGTGAGAGGGACAACCTACCATGAGGCGAGTCTTCTCTTCCATCATTAGGCTAACATACAAGTCATACTTTTTTTCGTACTCAATAAACTGATCACAAGCTGAGCATTTTCTTCCGATCTTAGGCTTAACAGGTAACGAGTTTCATGCTCTGGCTCGGCGTGGTGTGGATTCAGGATCGACTTGCTCTGATATCATAAAAATATTCACCTGACCCCCAAGAGACTTGGGCTCATATCCAACCCCCAAAACTTAAACTATTAGGTGGTGATACCCAATTTTCTTATAAATCCAAGTTTCTTATTCAACTTAATCGATATGGAATTTAACTCACAACATAGTAGAATAACATTCATAGGGGTGCCAATTTATGCACAGCTTGATAATGGCGCGACCTTATATTATAACACATAGCTCAGGCTCGATGTTACAAGACGTGCCAAACCAAAGCAGGTACGAAACCACACCGATGTATTGCAGTGAAGATGAAACTACGATCTCAAAGTGTTTGAATAACAATGCTCTAGAGAGATCACTCTCATAACCCAACTTATACTGTAGAGAATCTCGTTGTTCAAATCATCTTGATAAAACTGAATAAAGGTATGTCATTGTCACGATAGGTCAAAACCTATAAACACACCGACTTCCCCACCTCGGGAAAAGCAGTTTGTTCATCAACAGACTCATTTTTACAGTGGTAAGTGTCTCTTTCACACCAAAGCATAGAGATACCTACAAATTCCGTTAATGCCCTCGCAAGTTTTATCTCTTTCGAACCACCACTTTCTCTCTGCTCGTTAGGTTTCGAAACCTCGTCAAATCGATGCTCTCATCGAGTCGAATTTACCGACTCGTATGAGGCACGGAGATTTCGCCATGGTCAAAAAAGTAATATTTTTGGTACATAGGATGCTGCATGACAATAAGGATGGGAAAGTTTATGAAGTTTCATTTTCAAAGAGGCCAATTTATACACATGGATGGACCGGTGTCCACCGTATGATTGGTGGGAGTCGGGGAGAGAGTGATTAGTACTTATTCGAGGTTGACAAATTCAGTCCCACCCAATGGGAAGACGACACGTGTCATTTCGATAACGAAAAGTCCTAACTGTATGATGGATGACCACGATTCCCATATCCTACACAGCCATAAAGCTGGAGCATTTTCTAATACATCTATCATGACTTAGTGGGCTAATGTCTCTCTCTCCATTTCTTTCCTTTGTGAAGCATACCGGAAGATTAGTGCCCATTAAACGTAGAATAATTAGATGAACCTGCATAATTAGATTGTTTAATTATAATGTAATATAATTTGATTTACTAAAAATTTGTTAACTTAAAGTAGTGAGTGTGACATTATTATTGTGTATAAGATGTCAATCTTATCTTTTTTAAGCTCATAATTTTAAATAATTCGTTCAAAAAGTGACAGATTTTTGCTGTTAAAATTATAGATATTGAGTGATGTGGAGTGAAAATAGAAAATCTAAGTAGTTAATGAAAGATTTTTACTGTTTAGATTATAGATATTGAGTAAGAGAAAAATAAATGAAATTACTTTCTTAATCTTGAGGATTTTATAAAATATATACATATTATATATTTTATTATTTAAATTAGATTAAGGACAAATATAAAAAATGAAAAAAGGCACTAAACTTCTCAAGCGTTTGTATAAAATAGTATAGATAGATCTATCTATTATCTGTTTCTCTCAACTAAAATCTCGTACTCAACTCTTTTAAATGGAGGAAATTCATTACCGACGGAGCTCTACTCCTCCATCAACCGACACAACCTGGAATCTGAATCAATCAGATGATTGGATTTCTAAATATAAGGTGATGCGCACTGAAAACACATTTTTGTGTCCAGAAATTTGAGCTATTACGATAACTTGTCAGCCATTCCATCACCGTTTGGTATCATTTACTTGAGCATAATACATTACTATGTATGAATCTATACGATTGCCATAGAGCCAAGGCCTCGGTGCGTCGCACGCAGACATGCCATGTCCATGCTAGAAATTTACAATGCTGAATTGAAGCAGCGAAAACAGTCCCATCCAGATCAAGGCTAGCCCAGCTATTGGGTGCGTGAAGTGAAGTGGGCATCACGTCCACACACATTTGCCAGTTTCATGCAATAGACGATCGCATCGAAATTGATATTTACGAGGACGATGTTATAACAAATGAGGTTTGCACATTTTTTAGGGTTTTTTATGACCCATTGGAGCGTATGAGGCAACCTTTGGAAGTATCATGATCAAGCTGAAAATGAAGGATTTTCATGACTCACATGGAGGTGGGCCCCGCACTACTTGAGATGATTCCCATCCCATCAGTTGCTTCTTGTTGTCGGGGAAGTGTGTGGGCCCCATGGGCTATCAATTTCCATTATAGGACACCATCAACTCCTCCGCCCAAACATGCGAAGTTATTCACAAATTTAATAAATTCCGATTAATTCATGTTTGAGTCGGGCCGATGTAAAATTCTTTTAATATGAATTTTTTTATTTACAAGATCCAAATTTAAGATATTAAAATAAAAGATATTGAAATTATTTCAATCATTTCACATTAGTTTTTCTCTATATGTAACTTTTAATATTCAAAATTTAATAAATGCTACTTTAATTAGTTCAGATTTGAAGTACGATGTGAAAATTTTCTAGTACTAATAAAAGAAAGAGTTTTATAATTAGCACAATTTTATAATATTTTTAAAAATTAACACTATTATATATATATTTTTTACTAAATTTTTCATAATACCATAAATACCCATATTATTCTAAACCCTAACCCCACCCTCTTCTTTCTTCTTCCTCTTTTCTTCGCAGCCCCCAGCCCCTGCCCCCTCTTCTTCCTCTTCCTTTTGCAGCCCCCAGCCTGCTGCCCCAATGCTGACGCCAACGCCGACGCCACGCCGCTTGACGCCTGATGCCCGACGCTCCATCGTTCTGGCGCCCGACTCTCGTCGTCACCCGACACTCCGGCCCCCCTAACACCCCGGATGCTCCATCACTCGGCGCTCCGGCTCCCGATGTTCACAGTCGCCCGACGCTTCGGCTCTCTGGCGCCCAATGTTCGCCATCGCCGGTTTGGTCCCGTGAGCTGCAACTATGATATAAGGGCAAAGATGATATTTTACAAAAATTAGTGCTATTTTTAAAATTTAATATAAAGTGGTGCTATGCATGAAAGATGGAAGAGGAGAGGGGCTAAATTTGTCTATTAACACTTTGAAGTACTTTGGTCAATGAAATAATAATAATAATAAACTCCAAATTGTTAATTTTCTGTATTAGCGAGATTTAAAATCAACAACTAACTTGAAATTGATCTTGTAATTGCTCATAATTAAAAAATATATATTAGTCGGTAGTGAAAGGCCACCGACTATGGTACTAGTGGATTGACCAAAAAAAGCCAAGAGGATGAGCGTTTTCCATGATTTATTGCCATTTAAATAAATTTCTTTTTTTTTCTACTGACAAATTAGGTCGGAAATGCCACCGAAAAATATTATTTTTGGAAGCATAATTCTAAAATTGGATCGTATATTTTTTATAATTAAGAGTTTATTTTTTTCCAAATCATAAACACTCTACAAGTTAATATATAACCTTAGTTTTTTTTTTGTGAATTTAGTTGGAAAATGAGATATAAAAAATGTTTATACCGATAATATACAAAAAATAATATAATTGCATTTTTCTTTGAAAAATACTTATCCTTTAAAAGCTTCATGTAGAAATAAAAATTAAAAAAATGTGAAAGTAATAAAAACAAAAAAGAAAAAGATAGTTGGAGGCAATGAAGAGGAGGACATGCAGTGGGAGGGGTACGAACTCGTTATGTATTATACCTTGAATATTTACTCCGGTGGGAGCATGACACATTCCCTCTTCTGCCTTTTGTTATTAGCAGCATATTTTCTTTCTACTCATTTTTTTTAATGTTTCTTTCTATTCCTTTTTATTCCTTCACAACATACAAAATCACTTAACATATTTGAATTAGGGCTGTGCAAAATAACCAAAAAGCCGAGTTGAACCGGAAAATCGAACCGAACCAAAATAAAAAATAACCGAATCGTTCAAACAAGTTCACTAACGGTTCGATTTTTTTTGTCGAGAAGAGGTTCGGTTAATTACTTGATATCGTTGGTTCGGTTGATTGCGGTTAACCAAACCGAACAATTTTCTAATTATTAATTAAATAAAATAAAAAATAAAATTTAAATACATAATTTTAAACAAAAATATATATTTTACTTAATTTTTGCGGTTTGGTTTGGTTAATTTCGAACCGAATCAAACCGATTGTGTTTTGTATAGTAATTTTTATTTATTTATAAAAAACCGGTTAACCGAATCGCTCAAACTTGTTTTAAACAATTCGATTTTTTCTTCTTCAAATGGTTACGGTTCAGCCCCTATACCGTCAGAACCGAACCAAACCGGAAATGTGGTCTAGTTCGGTTCGGAACGGTTTTTCAAAACCGAACCATGCACACCCCTAATTTGAATAATATAAAAATAAGATAATCTGAAGACGAAGACTTTATTTGATCATGTACACTACAGAGTTAAAAGAATAAATAATAAATAAGTTCTAATATGATACCCGAAACCTGTGATATCTTAAAGGTTCCAATTCCAAGATTCAACAAGGTGGGAATCAGATTCAAAATTTAGGAACCGGTCTTATATATATGGTAGGATTTAGTTACCATAAAAAAATACAGGGTACACTGCCACGATCACTCATATAAAATAGCACGAGTTATCTTAGTGGATTTAGGAAAAAAATAAAATTTTTTTGTCCATTCTGGGGCACAAAAAATGTCACGAAGGGCAAATCGGAGTTAACACCAATCAAAAAGAATTTTTTTTTCTCCCAAAACTACCCTCCAAAATGTTTAAATCGGAGAAATATACTGTAACATATATGTAGCCCAATCTAATAGTTGGACTGGGCTGAGGTGGGCCGACTCAGTTGGGTAATTACCCGACCCGGATGTATTGAAAATGATAACCGACCCGAGCGACGTCACCGTTCTTTGTTTAGGCCTGAGGCCTTCGCCTGATCGGGCTTGTAATTCCTCTTCACCGTCTCCTCCTGTACTTGAACTGCACGTGCGTCCTCGGCGGAGGCCTCGTCTGGCCGCCTCCGTCACTGACTGTCTCCGTCTCCTCCTTCAAGAGCTATGAAGTTCTCCGGGCTCGGCCACATTAACGCTCTCGCCACGCGCCGATTGGAACTTCCATCGCGCCAGCATTCCTCCCGCCCATCACCTCCGCTCCGCCGGTGGCTGTTGAAGGCCGGAGCCGTATTTCATTCGATTTTGGAGTGATTATCAATGAGGGAGAGTAAATAATCATTTGTAATTTAAGCAAAATCAAAGCTCACAATGCACATGTTCTGAAGCAGTCTATAGCGACAATCCAGTCACCTCGCTGTACAATGTTTCGACCTTTTGCATTCGATGATGATATATATCAGACGAATCTAATAATCAATATTTAGCACCAATCACGTTAGCGTAGAGTTGTGCCTAATATATAGCATATTTTTACCAAATATTTTTAACAAATGCATAAAAGAAATTCGAATCTGAGTCTTGCACTTTGCAAACCATATAAAGAGTGAGTTTTGAACTATTTGATTATGTGTAATGGGTGCATTTTCACATTACACAATGAGATAAAATCGTTTAAGATTCTGTATCGAATTAGAACAATTTATTCCAAAAAATTATACATTCAATTTTTTGGAAAAAGTTGTTCTAACTGAGGGACCAGAAAAGGATATTGAGATTTTTCGGTCTGAATCACTGGTATCCAGAAGCCCATAATGGGTCATGACTAATGTAGTTCGAGTTGGGAAAGCCCACTAGGGGTAAAGTTCTCCCAATGTGAATTTTCTCCATTCATAATACTCGCACCCGAGACCTTATTTAAGGGGAAGATGCTCGTTACCACCTCAACCAATTCACTTTGGTAGATATTGAGATTTTTGGATTTCCCATCAGTCGATGTATATCTACAAGAAACGGCAAGTGAAATCCCTTTGAAAGTCTTTCTTTCCTAATTAGAAAGTTTTTAGTGGAGTGATCATATTACGTAGGCAATATTGTGATACGTCCGTCAAATCAGAATTCACTATTTATATATTTGATAAATTAGAGTTCACCATATTTTTCAGAACTTTTTAGAGTTTAATAATAATAACTGTGTAATTATTGGTCACAGATATATCACATCAGTATTTACATGTGATACGATTGCTTCGCTGAAGACTTTGTCCTCGTAGGCATACAATATAAGGGAATCAGAGAAATGTAAAGGGTATCAGGAATTCTAATGATTAGAACCGAAATCAAGATTCTTATATCCTACATTTATGATAATATTATGATCATATCAAGAGAGAGAATGTGTGTACCAGGTATATAACGTGACAGTGCTGATGTGGTATCACAAACCAATAGATTTAACTATTTGAAGATTTTTTCAAATAAAAATCCTAAAATAAAAAACCCTAAAAAGAATTTAATTTTATTGATCTATTATATCATGTCAGTACTATTATGTGGTATATCTGAAACGCAGTTGGTCCCGTGCCAGACGTCGTTTCTCAAGAGACAACATGACAAGTCTTCGGAGACTTCCATGACTGATGCTGAAGTTCTTGAATTAAAGACTGCCATAACCGTTTGCCGGCCACTTGGCTGAACTGGCTGAAAGGGAATTCACTGTGGGCGAGAGAGGCCCATAGTAATCTGGCGTAGTCACGTGGGGATTCTTAGGCTTCAAGCCCATCCCTCCCTCATTAACTAACTCAGCTGGATTTGATTCACATCTGGTACTAAAATGCCTCTCAATCCCATTGCCGACCACAAGAATATATTCATCGTTGGAAGGGAGAGTGGACTCAAACCGATGAAGGAGGTATGAGTCCGGTTCAGGTGGACCGAGGCTTGGCTTGACCTCTGTCCTCCCCCAGTCAAGTCGAAGTGAAGTAACCGGGATCAGACTCCTCTTGTTGAGGAATCGATCCCACATCAAAGAAATAAGATATTGACACTTGGTTTATAAAAGAGTGGGTATTACTAACCTATCGGTTTTAAACTTTTAGATCAGACATGAACCCAACCTCCTATAGCCCTAGGTATAAATTTTTCATGATATTAGAGTCAGGTTCTGATATGAGATCACATTACGTCATGCCCGTTATCCACCTTTTGGGTGGTTCTGGTCCGTTTAGAAGATTATCACAATATTATGCAATTTCTTTGAGAGATGCAATATTTTTTGAACAAAAATTAAAAAAATCACTTTTTGATACAATATCTTTTTAAAATATTACAGTTTTGTACGAAACCGTCCATTTTCTGTTACAGCCCTCCTTGTGCTCTTATATTGTTCATCACTCTTGGATTCTGCTTCTAGATCTGACCCTGTTTGCAGCTACACCTCCCGATGCCTTGATCTAATCGAACTTCTATCGATTTAATGAATACGGCACGATATTTTAAAAAAGGGATAATTACATCGATAGTATAAAACCTTTTAAAAATATTTTATATTAGTACAAAATCTTTTTTTGGTTATATTTTACTACAAAACCTTTTAAAAGTGTGTCACTTTAATACATTTCGTCAACTTTTCACTGACGATGTCAGTATGTTTATTCATTTAAAAAAATTACATCAGTATACCACATCATATGTATGCTTGTGTGACGTCCATGTCAGATTGCCGAGTCAGCCAAAATTGACGGAATGTACTAAAGCGACACACTTTTGAAAGGTTTTGTATTGGAATGTAACAAAAAAAGGTTTTGTACTAACATGAAATATTTCGAAAATATTATATACCGCTAGTGTAATTATTCAATCCAATCGATATATGGAAGTAATTAAAATGCATATTCGAATCAAATCAGCCATAGGAGGAATTGTTAATCATTAAAAGACATTCACTTGATACTGAGAATCGATTTAAGTTGATGCAATTCAATTACCACTCACAGTCCTACCAACCAAACCAAGCATTGTATAATTGTGTTTCCACTTCAATCCCCTTACTTTTACAAATATTATTTATTTGGTCGATCTCTGCTATTCTTTTAAAGAACGCTATTGAATTGATATTTTCTTCTGTTAATCAGAGGAAGTCTCCGGACTATGTGATAATGCTGACATGATATATCTGTTTAATAATGCTTGAAAATTATACCGCATCCTGAATGGTGAATTTTGATTGAACAAATATACCGCATCAATATTGTCACGTGGTGTATCTGATACACCGACCAATATGTGTCAGTCGGGATAATTCGACACCTCTTCTCCTTAGGTAAGGTCTTGGATTCGAATCACGAATGGAGAAAATTTACATGAAGAGAGTTGTACTGCCCTAATGGGTCAAGTATGATACTAACCGAGATCGGTCAGTGTTCATTAAATTTCTAAATATCAGATAGTGAGGATCAAAGTAATAAAAAAAAGAGAGGGTGGAATCATTCTATAAAATACATCAGAAACTGTTGATGAATGAGTTGACACTATTAATGAAACGTCGGTGGGTTGGTCCTCCTAACAATGAAATTCTTTTGTCTTTTTATGTATTTAATTTACATTGGAGTCAGAATATTTATAAAATTAATAGAAAATACTCCTATTTTAATAATTAAATCATTCTCTGAATACTTTTTATGAGTTGATTGCTATACTGGAATTTTTTATAACGAGAAGTTATTCTATTATACTGAATTTAACGACAGTGAATCCTAAAATTAACTGAACAATTGATTATTAGTATTTCCTTTTTCTGATGAAGCCTCGAAGTGTCTTCAGCCTTTCGGTCAGGAATAAATTCCATTTAGATATCAACTCTGTTTAGAAATGAATTACATATCGGACAAATAATGAAAAAAGTCTGATCTATAAGAAAGTGGGTACCACCAGCTTGAGCTTTTGGGTTGGATATGACATAATCTCTTGTGGGATAGGTGGGAATTTCCACCAGGTGAAATTTTCACATTATATTAGAGCCAACCGTGTGGGCTCACACCACGCCAAGCTCGTGAAACTCATGGCCCATTAATCCTGAGATCGGAAAAAAAATGTCCTGTTCGTGGTCAGTTGTCCCCCCTCGCCCGAGTATTGAATAAAAGTACTCGGCTCAAGGTTAGTTGTTGAGGGTAGGTGTTTAAAGGCACGTGCCAAGTGTGAATACGTTGTCACGTGAGGGCGAGTGTTGAGAAATGAATCCCACATCGGACAAATAATGAAAAGAAACTTGGTTCATAAGAGAGTGTGTACCACCATCCTATCAGCTTGAACTTTTGGGTTGGATATGACCCAATCTCTTGTAGGAAATGTGAGAATTTCACATGGTATCAGAGCCAACCGTGTGGGCTCACACCACGCCAGGCCCGAGTGTGGAACTCGTGGCTCGTTAATCCAGAGATCGGAAGAAAAATGCCCATCTCGTGGTCAGTTATCCTCCCTTGCCCGAGTACGGAAGAAAAGTACCCGGCTCGAGGTTAGTTGTTGAGGGTGGGTGTTTAAAGACACGTGTCAAGTGTGAACACGTTGCTACGTGATGGCGGATGTTGATAAATGAATCTCATATCGAACAAATTCATAAGAGAGTGGGTACTACCATCCTATCAGCTTGAGCTTTTGGGTTGGATATGGCACAATCTCTTGTGGGTTAGGTGGGAATTTCACAAACTCGACCATTTTACGATGTAGTTCAAGCTATTTCAGACCCGTACACGACATACAAACATAAAACAACGTTGCCATGCTAACTACAATGTATGAGCTGAATAGCAAATTGAAAAGATTATAAGGTCTGAAAAAGGGAAAATGGAAGAAAAAAACAAAAGAAAAAGAAAACAGCTGGAGTCGATTTTGCGTGCTCATAAAGCGGAGAAAGGCTCCGGTTGAATAGTTATACCACGTGTCAATAATAACGTGATATATATGTCTAATCAGAATTTGACATATAATTAGCAATTATACAGATATAACTACTAATAAAAGCGGAAAACTTATTCCACCGAAGACAGAAAGCAGAAAACTCATCTACCGGGAAAGGAAAAGAAAAAAACAGAAAACTCCAGAATACATGCTGGCGGTTTCCTTTGTCGATGGTTTTCTCGACTGGAAACAGCTTTCATGGGATGTCCCACTAAAGAAGCAGAGACAAGGGGGAATGGAAAATCACAATCCCCAGTTTTCTCTCCTAATTTGTTTTCTTGCTGAAATAGAAATTGTCCACGATGCAATCTCGTATAGAAAAAATAGAAAATAAAAATAAGAGAAATGGAAATCTTTATTTATTTTTAAAGTTTTCTAGTAGAAGTTCGTATCTCATCAAACCTGAATATGAAATTTATTATCATTGTGCTCGAATGCAGAAGATCGATCTCTCTTTCTAGTTCGTTGTCCCTCAAGATGTCCGACTTTTGCTTAATTGTTGAGCAGGAGAAAGTCTTGTGTGTAACGAATATACCACGTGACAGTATTTACGTGATATCACGAACCAATAAAATTTATCTATTTTTGGGTTATTTTTTGTTTTTATAGTTTTATAAAAAACCTCAAAATGATTGAATTTTATTAGTTTATAACATCACATAACGTAAGCACTATCACGTGATATACCTGTTACGCAGAAGATTCTCTCGTCGAGCAAAGGCATCAAAGGTCATATGAAATCCCGAGAATATAAGAGAAATGAACATAAAATTCTATCAGTTTAAACTTTTAACAAAATAAAAAATGCTATCAGTTACGAAATCCCGAGAATATATTAGAAATGGACATCAATATCTATCAGTTTAAACTTTTAACTAAATACGGATTACCATCGGTGGAATTTAACATAGTTTTTAAAATCGGATCGGACCGGGAACCGGTAAAGGAACCGGCTCTAGGTTCAACCAGTTCGACCGGGGGTTTGATGGGTTGAACCGAAATTTCGAAAATAATAATAAAATAAATGAAATTAATAGCAGTAATGCATGTATCACTAAAACAAAAAACGGAACTGGGTAATGCATGAATGACTAAAACAAAAAAATAGAATAGCAAGATTGTAGAAGCAAGATTGTAGAAAAATGAATTTATATTGCATATGAAAACCCAATCATCCTACTATTTCCAGACCTAATTTCCAAATTCGGGCAATCACCACAATGACATCAATACTCCATTGAAAGAACAACATGGCGGTAGAAGGGGGAAAAACACAAGATGTCTAGTAAGCTGAAAGAGGAAAAGAATAGCAAGACAGAAACAGGGCTGGTTCAACTAATATATTATATCAGCAAGAAAATGAGGTGATTAAGAATGGAAAGAGGAAATAGAAACTGTGCTAACCCTTGAGTGAAGCTTCAGCTGATCGATTTAGGGTTTGAAAAAAGTGAGATTGAACGAATGAGAAGAAGAATATGATGGAAGTGAGCAGAAATCAGAATCTTACATGCTTATAATTCTTTGCAATTTACAATTCCATGAACAACAATGAAGAAGGCTAGGGTTTGAGTTGAGAAGCGGCACATAGAAGCTTTCCTTGGGGAAGAAGAGTGAAGCACAATGACTCGGGTGTAATTTAAACTTTAGTGACTCGGCCGGCTCATGTAGGTTCAGCGGTTTTGTCAAGACCGGCCAGTCAAACCGGGTCATGGCCGAGTCATCTTGCAAACGGAGTCGAATGTGTAATCGGACCGGACTAGCAGACGGTTTCCAGTTGAACCGGCCGATCCGGTCCGAGTTTTAAAACTATGGAATTTAACTAAAAAATCCCGAGAATATAACAAAAATGGACATCAATATATATATGTATATATATATTATTTAATTTAAACTTTTGATCGAATATGAGATATATCAGTGGATTTTAACTAAGTATATAGTGCAATATCTATTGTTATTATTATAAAAGTAGCTACTTCATCTTCAAGCTATTTGGTTGTTATCATAATTAAAAAAAACAAGAATTGATTTTGTTATAATAGTACTAATAATAATATAACGAATTAATTAATAAATAGACGACAAGTAAACGCATGAGACAGTAACACGACATCGAAGTTTGTTTTCCGATGTTTCAGAAGAAGCATCTCTCCCAACTCAAATCATTGCCCCACCATCAACTTTAAAATACTCATTACTTTTAAATGCTTGTTAGGTATAAATGCCCATACATATTTATTTATTTTTTGATTTATTTTCCAAGAAAATTCCACTATTTCCTTAAAAATAGGTGCGAACTATTAAATTCCTCATCGGTCGTATAACAAAATAATAATGATTTATAAGATAACTGGTTACGGCCAATTGATAGCTGATGTTTTTAGGTAGAAACAGACTCGGTCTCTTGTAAGCTCACTATTAAAATGATACAATATATAAGCACGTGACCACATTACAACCACTGATATGAATCCGGATCTGTCTCCAGTAGTTTTTCACTGACATAAGCCCAGGTTTGCGGGTATCAAATAAAAGACCGAGTCTCGTTGCAAAAACTCACTCTCATTCCGACTGTATAAAAGGTACATGTACTACTAAGGATGGTGGCCTAGTAGTTTAAATCTCACTCTCATGTGATTTGGTGAGGTTGAAGTCACATGTTCGAGTTTCGCTCTGAACATTATCTCTAGAAAGAGACTCTTGAATTTGTGCATACCGGCTTCTTAGACTGTACTAGACCTTTGGTCGTGCTACGTTGACGGGACCAATGTTAGTACTAGTAGTCCAGTTCATCCGATATGTTCACAGTTGAACACGAAAGCCGGAACATCACGTAGTGGGGCGCTGATCGCCACTACTGCAATCCTCCTGTAAAAAGATATAAAAGGTACGTGCTTCCTTTACACTAAAAACATGGACAGATTTGATAGCGCGCTAGGATGTGGTTGCCTCTCTCAGATTCGAAACAA
Organism: Lagerstroemia fauriei; assembly: GCA_025802135.1. NCBI lineage: Eukaryota > Viridiplantae > Streptophyta > Magnoliopsida > Myrtales > Lythraceae > Lagerstroemia > Lagerstroemia fauriei. Next base: position 16,145 of record JAOYND010183325.1, read on the forward strand.
ATTATAAAATCTTAATGTGAATTTTATTTATTTTTATTAAATTATCGTATCTTGTATCTTTCTTATAAACTCGTTGTTGCACTCTTATTTTCTTATTCCTTTTTAATACTATATTATCATGTTGCGTATTTAAGATTAGGTACTTGTCTCGAACAATACGTGTAGTTTCACAACAAGTTAGACCTACCGATTTTAGAATCATGGAGACCAACTTATTATGCCTTTTGTTCCTTTTTTTCTTTCTCCTGGCCAACTTATATGTTTGCCACCACGTTTGTGAAAAGTCCATATTTTTGGTGCAATTTTTGCTGGGTTTGGGTGGGTGGGAGGAGACCATTTCAGGCTATGTGTCTAGGGTTTCAAGGGTTTGGTCTTGGTTGGATGGATTAACAAAATTTATTCAAGATGAAAGAAATGGGAAAATAACACTGGAAGTTCTATATATTTATCATTTTTGGCAATTGAGTTTTATAAATTTGAAAATTTCTAATTCGGTCATATACTGTTCCGTTAACGGAATAGATAATGGTGTGAAATCCACGTCTATGAAAAAAAGCAATGAAAGACGTGCTTTAGTCCCCCTTGGTGTCTTATAGTTGTGTGGCAAGAGCTCTCTCTTCTAGAGCCCAGCAAGCGTAGGCTCGAAAGCCGGAGTGCGCGTTAGCGCTTGTAGTTTTCTCGCTTCTTCGTCCTTTTTTTTTCCTAAACCTAAATAAACACTATTCCGGTGGCTGCCTCTGAACTATAGTTATGGGCCTACGATGACAACAAAACAGTGACGATTTGGACTTAAAGTGTAACGAAATTGATCTTATAGGACTGGAGTAGTCATTTTTCAAACTTATAGGATTCAATTGAAAAAAAATGATAGATATGTAGGACTTTCTTGGCAATTTTTCATGGAAAAAATAAAAGGAAATGTAAAAGAAAAGTAAAGATAATATGGTGATAAATAATTTTCACATTCTTTTCCGAGTTAAAGGAGATGACTACCTTCTGCCCATTGTCACTCCAACCTTGTGGTTGTCTTGACAGTCTAGCTCGCTCTGTAACAAGATAAGATCGCTAAGTCGCCAAGCCACGACATCATCCTTAAACAGATGCGCCGGTCCCTCCAAGGTTAAGGTATCTCATCCTCGAACTTGGCTTTCTTATAGGACCTTGAACTTCAAAAGCAGACTTATCAGAGCACGATGGGCTCCGAATTCGATCCAGCAATTCCGAAAATCTAATGAGGGAGTCCAAAGATCTCATCAAGTATTCTTTTCCTTTTTTTTTTAATGTAGATTAATTTAGTGGCAATTTGCACCATGTAGAACTTTTCCATGGATTACTTATAATTGGGGGCTGAAACCCTTCTTGAGGAAGCCCTCCA
>JAOYND010183420.1:0-17514 GCA_025802135.1 Lagerstroemia fauriei
TATCAACTAGAAGTATGATCTTTGAATTTGAATTTGAAAAATACTAAGTTCTTGAACTATACTACTAATTTCTTGAATTGTATGAGTCTTTTCGAGGTGCTACAAATAACATGTCAGTGCTAAGCACTGGATGTTCAGTATATCTAAATATTCATGACTAAATACAAAAATCAAGTACTGAAATGCGAGAGGCTGAATCGTTACTACGGCTACTCTCATTTAAAAAAATCATTACTTATTATACATACCTCAATTATTTGTGAACCAATAATTATAATTTTAGACCAAGAATTTCTCTCTAAAACTTTTAAGTATCTAAATTCTTAATAACTTAAAAATGAAATCTTCTTAAGATTTAATGAACTGTACATTAGGAATAAAAATTCAAATCTGTGAAATTTTCATCTGACCCACAAGAAGTTGAGTAATATCCAACCCAAAACCTCAAGCTGATAGGTTGGTAGTACTCACTCTCTTAAAAATCAAAATCATTTCCATTAATTATCCGATATGAGATTTATTCTCAACAGAATCAAGTCATTAAATGGTGATTTAATCTTATAAAGTAATTAATAAATTATTAGTTTAAGCCGTACTGTTGCGATAAAAATTGATAACCAAAAGGCACACAAGTATACGTATCGCTCAAGTAATGCTGTGAAAGAGTAAGAGATCGTTCCCACGAGGATCTAGTTCAACTAAAACTAAGCAATAAACCAAACAATCATACCAAACTAGGCAAATCGAAATTATATGCAAAGTCGAAGAAAACAGTAAAAGTGAATCGGAAGCAATTAGAAGAAATTAATAAATTTTAAAGGACCTTGGGCTCACAACTTCCCTCAACCTACTTCTAAATCCAACCTTAATCTCTATATGCAATTGATTATGATGTTACTATCCTAGGATTTTGTGTCTTCTTGCCTACCTCTCGGCTTAACAAGAACGTGTTTCTAGGACGATACTAACCACTCTATTTCTAGGCAATTAATATTAAGAAACCCATTGAGCTCGTGCCCTAATCTAGATACCTAGGGTGATAGGCTAATCTCTCGATGCTTCTCACAAATAATCCCGACCTCTCGGTGTGAATTATCCTAGGTTATATTATCTCTGGCGTGATTTCGACTCTGTCTCTCGAGTTTGTCGATATCTCCTAATCAATCTAATTGGTGGCCAGTCAATCAGAAAGCATTAAGGACAAGAATATTATAAGCAACACGAATGTAATCAATCACATATAAGATAAAAGAGTTTCATTGCTCGCCTTACGAAAAAGGGAATTAGTTCATGATGGAATTAAAAGAAAACACCAAGAAAAGATTCGAATACACCATGACTATGAAAAGAAAAGAGGAAAAGAAGAAAAACTCTTGAATGATTCGAAGCCGATCTCTCGATCCTCGAAGTCTTCTTGAAGCACTTCGATCCTCTTCTTCTCTTGAAGCAGTGAATGATCTAACCTCTTCTTGGCAGCAAAAAGAATGTATGAAAGATGGTTCGATATGTGCTGCTAGGTCTAGAATTTATAAGGATAGAAAATAAAATATCATATCTTATCTAAAATATTTCCCAAATATCTCTATCCTAAAAAATATTCTAAAAAAGATATTGTGTTTCCCTTGGTGTGAATAGGTCAAATCTGCTCTTTTGGTATCCCGATATCTCAGAATATCTTCCATATTGACCATCGGGATTTTCAGGAAATCAAATATTCTGTGAATCTCTCGGAATATTCTATGCCAGTGAAGGGTCACGACCCCTCCCCTGTTTCCTCTGTTCTTCAGCTTCTGTCCATCTTGGTTCTATGGGTCGAGATCCACCTTCTTAGCTCGGTTTGTCCTTCATTATATACCTACATAAATAAGAAGCCCGGAAGTACCAACATTCTTGAAAGAAAAACCGAATTAACTAATCATGATTTGATTTCACTCAACTGAGGAAAAACAACAAATCATGCACTAAAAATCTCATAAAACTCAAGTAACTTATTAGAATCTAAGCCCGAAAATATGTCTAGATTAGCATATTCATATAATTAACACGTACAGGTAGACAAATCTTTTTAGAGCAAATTAACAATTTCGCAATCGAGAAATAAGTTTATCATCAGTTAGGTCTCTAAGCAATTTTTTACCTCATTTAACTCCCTGAGAGATGCATTTTACATCAGATAGATCCCTGTTGGTATCAATTAGGTCCCTCATGATATCAATTTGATGATATCAATTAGATAACTCATGGTATCAATTAGGTCTATGATAGTATCAATTAGATCCCTGACAGATTTTCTCGTTAACTTTTCCGTCAATTTTAACGGAAATACTAGCAATTTCATCCCTCAGAGATATGTTGCATCATTTGGGTCCCCAAAAATTTTTAATTTTTTTTGTCACACATTATAAGAACTGATGTGGCATTTTTATATATTTTTAAATAAAATTTATAAACATAAACAATTCAAAAAATTTGGAAAAGTCCTAAAATTAAGAAATCATTAAAATAATAATGATTTAGAAAAAATTGGAAAAATTATAGGAAATTTCAAATAATTTTTAAAAAATTAGAAATTTTTAAGATATTTCAAAAATATGAAAGAAATTTAAAATTTGTTTAAAAAATAAAAATGACAAATTTGAAAATATATTTTTTCAATTAGAATAAATTCAAAAAAATATGAACTTTTTTTGTAAAATTCTAAAAACTTCAATAAAAATTTTTAAAATAAGAAAAAAATTAGAAAATTTCAATAGATACTTGAAAATATAATAATTTTTGAATAATTTTAAAAAATTCTAAAAAAATATAGATAATTTAAAAAATAAAAATTCTAAAAAATTTTAAAAATTCTAAAAAATTTTAAAAATTCTAAAATAATTTTAAAATGAAATATAAAATACTAGTCCATCACCTCTGCAATAATTATGAAAATTTTCAAAAAAGTTTAAAACTTTTAATGTTTCCTGTAAGTATCTCTTTATATCACCTATGGTAGCAAAATATTAGTCCATCCCGTCTACAATATATCTTGTACAATTTTTAGAACCTTATCTTTTTAAAATTTTTTTTATAAATTTCTAGTTTTATGAATAATTTCAAAATTTTCATAACTTTGAATTTTTTTAATTCTTTTTATTTTATGAAAGTTTTTTAATTTTAAAGTTTTCATATACTTCAAAATTTAATAAAGTTTTTATATATTTTGAAGTTTTCCTAATTTACAAAAAATTAGCAAAAATATTTATATATTTTGAAAGTATAATTTTTAATTTTTATTTAAATTATTGAATTTTTTATATTTGTATCAATTATTTTCACATTTTCCTTATTTTCTATCTTTCTTTATTTTTATAAAATTTTCAAAATTTCCAAATTTTTATATTTTTCACAAATTTAAAAAAATTCAAGCTCTTCATATTTTTTTATATAATTGAATATTTTTATTTTTTAAAATTTTCCTATATTTTATAATCTTTCTGTTGTTTTTACAATTTTTCTAAATTTTTATGATATTTTTTCTAATTTAAAAAAATTTTAAGATTTTTATTTAAAAATATTATTCGGATATGTCACGTTATTTAAAAATATTATTTAAAATTTTAGAAAAGAGAAATTTATGAGGGACCTAATTGATAAAAAAGAATTAATATGGGTATCTAATTGATAGTATAATAAATGTTGTTAGTGCGAGGACCAAATTGAAGATAAATAAGTAGAGAGGGACCTAATTGGTAGTATAATCATGCCGTACGTAGTGTTCATTTTAACAGAGGGAGTTGAGTGAGGTAAAAAATCTCTCTAAGTACCTAAGTGACACCAAATCCATCTCTCGAGGATGAAATTGTTAATTTACTCATATTTTTATAATGTAGATGATGGAAGAGAGAGAGAGGAGGCTCCTCTGTTAAAAAATTAATCAAAAAACATTGTATTATACAAAATATTTTAAATCTTCCATTGCCATCACGGAGATGACCTTTCCATCTCTAGTAGCTAGATACGGAATATTGATATCAACTCACAATTAGATTGTTTATTTATAATGTATTGTAATTTACTTTATTTGAAATAAATTTACGTTAACTTGTAGTAATAGACGGACGGAATATTTTTGTTATAATCAGTATATTTTACAATTTTATTTACAATTTTAGAAAATTCATTCAAAAATAATGAAAGTTAAATAATTATAAAGTACTTTTTGTTATATAGTTATGGAGTGAGGGAATTTGAGGGACTAGTAAAAGATTTTTATTGTTTAGATCATAAATGTAAACTGAGAGGAGAAAATATTTGAAATTATTTTTTTACTCTTTAATTTAGAGGGATTTGAAAACACAAGCATGTCATCTATTTTAATATGTAAATTAAATAGAGGTCTATTTCGGATGCATCTGAAATAGGGATTCTTGATATGCCAGACAAATGTTGTAATAACTATATCGGGCATAATAGATGCTCAAAGAAATACCTATTCTACTGAACCAAATGTGATACAAGAGTATTATTTACCATGCATTTAGAATTCAAATTAAAATATAATGAAATTGTTCGGTAATTCTACCCCTTCTTATTGTGTAAGCATTACCTAAATTAAAATGAATAACACAATGTTGTTAATCATGTGATTTCAACAGCAAGTGCAGCAAATTTTGAATCAAATTTGACAGTTATAAAGGTGATCCATGAATCCATTTTATTATATTGATAGAAAAGAATCAATTTCCTTAATTCTTTCTCATTAGTTAAGCTAATTAGCAGATAATCTATCATTATCTATCCAACCAATTCATGACTTTAGTATATTCTTTTTTTATCTGAACTACTGGTATTCAGAAGTCAACGAGCCTTGACTTATCTAGCACAAGCCGAGAGGGCCCGCTAAGGGGTAAGGCTCTCCAAGTGAATTCTCTCAATCCACAAGACTCTAACTCAAGACCTTACTTAAAGGAAAGAAACGTCATACCATCTCAACCAATCCAATTTGGTAGTATGTTTTATTTAAAGAACTAGCAGGGATGCACAATTTCCACATCCTCCACTCTCATCCAAATTCAAGCACATCTCTACTAGAAGAGTAACATAATGGGTCTCATTGGGAGATTGGAAGCAACAGTAGAAATCTGAGCATCAGTTGAAAAGTTCTAAGAACTATTCAAGACCCAGGGGTACCACCTTCCAAGCATATCGTCTGATAAGATTCAAAGTATAGACCTTCATGAAGGCGAATAGCAAGCCCACGGTGCTGTCAAGCTTTGAAGGTACACTCTGGGTATGTCATGAAGAGAAACTCCCTTGCCATCGGTTAGTTTATTTAGCACATCTTTTGGACATTTTAGAAATCATTTAGTTTTGTAAACTAGACCAGGTGATTGTTACCCATGAGATTGATTATCTTTGTTGGATGGAACTTAATTGACTGTTGATAATGAGCCTTGGGTAGTTACCAAGATGTGTGAAAATGCGTACGATTGACTCGGTTTGTTTTTGACCAGCACAAAATTCATCACCGCTAGTTTCGATAAGGGTCACAATGTATATTGTCTGGTGAATATAAATGATAAATCATTACTATTACTATTGGTTAATTATTGAAACACAAGGTGGAAAGTCATTGGCCTTGAAGGATATAGTAGAAATAGATGACGAGAACAAATTTTTGAAGTTCAGTGTGGTTGAAGGAGATGTCCTGCGAAAATTCAAGGCGTTCTAGCCATCACTGCAGGTGATTGCAGGAGAAGATGGCGATCTCAGCGACTCAGTGAAATTGGTGATCAAATATGAGAAGCTAGATGAGGACGTTAAAGACCTTGATAGCTATGCAGACTTGTCAATCAAGATTATCAAAGGCCTCAACAATCACCTTGTCAACGTTTAATTCTTCGATTTGCAATTTCAAGATTGTTATGTGTTCCTTCTGTGCTTGCTAAAGACTTCCCTGAGATGAAAATTCGCTTTTGTACCATCATGTGCAATAATAATTTTGATCTACTTTATATTATAATTGGCAAAATCTAATTGTTGTGCTATATTTATCTTTGTTTAATTCCTTCCCAGCACAGAAATGACGATTGCCATACATGAAATTAGTCTCAAATTGAGACAAAAATTCTGGATCTAATTGTCGTTAATGGAATTTCTTGTGCCATGAATATTCTTTATAATAAAAAAAATCCCTTCTAGTAGAGGAAAAAAAGGTAAATATAATTTTGATACTATGCTTGAATTATCTATTTTTATTGTGGAAAATTTGTTCAAACGCAAGGGAGCCATACACTGGACACATTGGTTATTTTCTGTGTTGACACCTCTCACCATCCCGAAAGCACGTGCATCTTTCATAGAAATCTTCTCTCCTTGAAGTTGTAATTCTTGGAATTACTATAAAAATTGGAGATAACATTTATGTGTGCACTGCACTGACTAAAAGAAAAACTGGTATTAGTGGGACAAGTTTTTGTGACATGCATGGGACAGTTGCATTTTGTGAACATTGCTCCCGCTTTTGATGGACGGAAATAATAACATTAGATTTCCGTTCACACATCACACATAGAAATGCCCATCATCCAAAATCTAACGGGAGTGTGACGGAAAGCGTGACCTTTTATTTCATTGAAAAAAATCTCACGCTATTCTTACGATGACCATTTTCGTCAGACAAATTCGTAAAGAAAGCTAAGGGTATGTATTCGTGAAAGTATATCTCACGATATTCTTTTGTAAAGCATCGATAATTTCTAACCGATACATTTGTAACGGAAATCAAACGGAGGTAAGTATATAAACCCAACAAACTGGAGTTAATTGCATTTTCCCACACAAACTCTTTCTCATGTGTCCTAAAACTGGCTATATGGAGTGAAATTCCTGACTTACCATCCGGTTATGAGTTTAATATGATTCTACTTTGTTGTTCTCTTTTCATAGATATACTTCTATTGTAATATGAGAAATATTAGTATTTTTATTGCTATTTCATATTGATCTGAGTAGTATTATTGTTACTAAATTTGATAGAATGTGCATTATAAATGGATATTCCCAAACATCATTTATGGATGTACAATAGGTTGCATCCCAATCGTGAAGTAATTACACAAGAGTTTTTAGATGGTGTGGAGACCTTCATCGAACATGCTAGTAGTTTGCCCCATTTTCAAATGGAATGGACTATTAGATATCCATGTATTAAATGTCGTATATCTGGTCATCTTTTATTTCCATATGAAATTAGGCATCACTTGTGTTGTTGGGGCTTCAAACCAAATTATCAGTACTGGACGCATCATGTAGAGGTTCCTCCACCTGCACATGATAATAGGTAGAATATTGATTATGTTGGACCAAGCTCATCGAAAATTGGATTATTGGATATGTTACAACAGTATAGACCCTTGGTAATTGATGCGGCTTCACAAGATTATGCTCAATTTTTTAGAGTAAGTGAAGATGACTTTATTCTTAATCAGGATAGTCCAACAGGTGAACATGTGGGCAACCCTATCGCTGGGTCAAAAACATATAATGAAGAACCAAATGAGGAGTGCGTGCTAGAAGAGTTGAAGAAACCCTTGTGGAGTGGGTGCAAAAATCATTTAGCTTTGTCCCTATCAGTGCGATTGATAAGTATTAAATCAGACTGGAATGCTCCCCAGGATGTAATGGATGAAATTCTCCACCAAATTACTGAATGCACCCCTACAGATTCTGTTGTCGCCAAATTGTACTATGAAGCAAAAAAACTAGTATCCAAACTCCAGCTTACCTCTAAGCAGATAGATTGTTGTTCTAATAGATGTATGTTGTATTACAAGCGTACAATTAATTTAGATAGATGTAACTTCTGTGATGTACCACGATATATACAACGACTAGAAGGGAGGACCGATTCTAAGCCAATTCCTGTGAAGAGGATGCATTATTTGCCAATCATTCCATGATTAAAATGACTGTATGTCTTTATAAGTTCAGCACCTCATATGAGGTGGCATCATGAAACACAAAGAGTTGATGGTATAATGTGTCATCCTTCTTATGGGAATGCATGGAAGGAATTTGATCATAGGCAGATATATTCTATATGTTTGGATGATTTTGCGGCGGAACTGCATAATGTAAGGTTAGGTTTGTGTGCAGATAGATTCTATATGTTCGGTCAATCTTCTTCACCTTACTCATGTTGGCTTGTAATTGTCACACCATACAACTTTCCTCCTCACATGTGCATGACATTGTCGTACATGTTCTTGACATATATCATCCTCGGCCCTAGAAATCCAAAGCAAGATATCGATTTTTTTACAGCCATTAATAGATGAATTGAAAGTTTTATGGGAATATGGTGTGCATGTGTTTGATTTATCAATGAAGCAAAAATTTTTAATGAGAACAACTCTTATGTGGATCATAAATAATTTTTCGAAGTACGGTATGTTATCTGGATGGACGACAGTAGGCTGCTTGGCATACCTACTTTGTATGGGGTACAGTAAAGTTTTTCAGTTGTATCATGGTGGTAAGATAAGTTGGTTTGATTGTCATCGACAATTTCTAGAAGCAGATCATCTTTATCATCAAAATATCATTAACCAAGAGCAGGATAGAATTTTGTGCACCATCACCTAACTTGACATCCCAACAAGTGTAGGAAGTTGTTAAAGATCTACCTAAAGTCCATGAGCATGGACCAATTGCAACGCTGCCTGGAGATAGTTCATTACATAACTGGAAGAAGCAGAGCATTTTCTGGGAGTTACTTTATTGGAGGGACAATGTTATCTGTCATAACTTAGATGTCATGCATATAGAGAATAACATATTTGACAACATTTTCAACACCATCTTGGATGTCAAAGATAAGACTAATGATAATCTGAAGGCATGAAAAGATTTGAAGGAATATTACAAGCGACCAGAGCTAGAACTTATAGATAGAGGGAATGGACATTGGGTAAAGCCAAAAGCAAAGTACGTGTTGTTCGCTATCCAGCCCGCAAGAGGACAGGTCACAAGTAGTAAAACCCGGTGAGTGGGTATCATTCCCACGATGACTAAAGCCTACCAAGCACAAACTTATAACACCAAGCCAAACCACACAATATTTGAGAAAATTGCAACAAAAAGTATGAAAAGACGTCAAGATGGAACTTTATGGAAATTGGAAATAACTTTATGCAAACTCAACAAAGAAATGATTCTAAGGGTTCGGTTTCACTTAGGCCTATTTCAATCCTCTTGAACCATAACTTACCGGATCAAGTGAAGTGTGCTCTCTTTCCTATCCAAGGGTTCTAAAGTCACCTAATCCGACTCTCGCCGTAACTAGGATGTATCCCTATGATGATTCTAACCCACTCTATCTCTAGGTAAGTAGGATTAAGGGACCAAAGGTCATTTTCATAACCGTGTTGGGATTCCTAGGGTGATGGCTACCTCTCGGGCCTTCTCACATGTCTCTTCTATTCTTAGAATGACTAATCTAACTCTCGGTATGATTATTCCTAGGCTATGTTTACTTAGGCTACAGGATTCTCACTCTCGTGACTCCTCACAGTTCCTTAGATCGATTTATCGAATTGGCCAAACATCAATAAATGCATTAAGCTTAGTAAACATAAAGGAAATAGAACTCTCATATCGATCCGGGACATAAAAGTTCAATACATGGATGAAATAAACACTAAGATCTACTTACTACCCTAAAAAATGAAACTAACCGGACATAGTTGAGTTAAAGTAGATGTTCATCGGATTGAAATATACGAAATCAAACTGAAAGAGAAGGAAACAAAGAATATGGAATCTCAAACTCTGAAGATGACTTCAATGCCTTGGCTCCTTCCCCCACGATCCTTGCTCCGACATCTAGGACTTCGTAACTTCACTCCAACGATTCTTCCACTCTTTGAACTAAGACCAGCAGCTTCCCTGCTCTGTTATGAGAGGTATGGTATTCTGGTGTGTTTTGTTGTGAAGGTGGAGGGGTCCTTTTATAGGCAAAGAGCCCCTTGTCCACTTGTGCCACTTGCTCAAGTTGGCAGCTTGCATGGCAGCTCCGCAGCCTTTTTTTACTTTTGCCGACCATTATCCTCTTCACAAGGAGCCCATGGACCAGCCCACAAAAGCCGAAGTCCAAATTCGAAAGTGCGTGCACCGCGGTGTGCTGGACCCCTAACTGCAGTGTGCTGGGCTTCATGGGCACTGGATTAGGCTTTTGGGCTGCTGTCTGCGCTGGGAATCCATGCTACCGCAGTGCAGCCTTGCACCACCATAGTGTGCTTTGTTTCTGTGCAGTTTTCTTCACTTGGCCATAATTTCCTCATTTTAGTTCTGAATCATGCATGGTTTGATGCGTTGGATTACTGACTCGATGAGCTTTCCGTTGATATCTTATTTGACATATTTACTCTTGAGGAAGTCCTAACAAATAACCAGAAAACTTAGACTATGGATATTAACCCTCTTTAAGAGCATGGATACTTACAATTGAGCCAAACACAACCAAAAAAACAAGTGTAGTGCATGTCCTTAGTTCAATTTTAAGGTCTAAAAGTGTGTGTAAAATATAGCTTCTATGGCATTAACATGTGCTCACACCTGAACAAAGAAAAACATCATTAGCTGAATAAAGAATCTTCATTTGCCTTATGGATACTCATCAAATTTATCAAAAAAGATTGGCTTATAGAATGATAAATTCACTGGGTGGAAAAGTCATGATTGTCATGTTTTTAAGGAGCAACTTTTGCCAATTGCATTTAAAGAACTCCCTAACCACATATGGAAACCTTTAGCATAGTTCATCAAATTCTTCAAAGATTTGTGCTCCACAACATTACATCATGATGATCACGATCGCATACAAAAAAATATTGCTATCATTTTATGCAAGCTTGAGAGGATATTCCCCCAGCCTTTTTTATTGTACGGAGCATCTACCTCATCACTTGGTAGAAGAAGCTCGGAATGGAGGTCCAGTACAATTTAGATGGATGTACCCATTTGAGAGGTACAATGTTCTACTATACTATTAATAAATCGTACGTTTATAATCATAGTTACTTTTACTATAATCTATGTATCCTCTGCAGGTTCTTTAGTTAGCTTAAAAGGTCTGTGAAACAAAGAGCCCGAGTTGAGGGATCAATTTGTTCGACATATGTTACGTGAGACGATAAACTTCTACTCATACTACTGCCAGTTTGATATCCTAACATCGCATACTGGAATCCCTCGGACTGATGATGGCGGCTTTGATCAAAGAATTTCGACAAGCTTGTCAATATTCAGTCAACCAGGACGTCCTTCAGGAGCATCGAAAAAAAGGTAATTGAATGATGCGAGATGAAAGCTGCAATGTTCCATGTCCTTATCAATTGCAAAGACGTCAAACATTTTATTAAGTATTTCTTATTGAATATATTGATGTATATTCATTATGATAAATTCCTCACATCTCGTAAGTCTATGTGTTCCATGCAGTACCTTCCTTGAACAATTAGGCCTTGGGTTGTGAAAATGTTAGTGAAGCAATGAACTATTATTACGCAATGTGATTTAGAGATTACGTAAGTTCTTTAGAACCATTTATGCAATTTCACCCATAGCACTGAGAACACCAACTAATAATTTATACGGTACTTCATTATCCACTTCAGGTTCATAACCCCACTAATGGTGTAACAAATGTTTATTTGCATGACTTGGCGTGGGGTCCTCACAGACAGGTAAGTACATGGAAATATTTTTTTTCTGAATGGCTATAAATTCTATACAGATGAACGTGATGTTGGAAAGAAGACTGTTAACAATGGAGTTTGGGTTAAAGGCACAAGCGCTAATGGTGAGGAGCATGACAATTTTGGTATTTTGAAAGAAGTATTAAAGTTGGAATATTGAAGTGAACATCCAAAGTGGGTGTTTCTTTTAACTGTGTATGGTTTTGATCCCACACCAAGGCGTGGAACCCGAACGATACACTCAGAGTACAATATTGTTGAGGTGAAACATGACATGACATATCAGAAGTATGATCTTTTTACAATAGCAAACATTGTCGTCGAGTATACTATGTTTCTTATCCTAGTCGTATCAAGAATAAGGTCAATTGGTTGGCTGTTATTAAAAGTAGAGGATTTTGACGCGTGCAGTTAGAGGATTCATTGAAACCGGCTTATCAAAATGATGTCTACACAACTGTATACTTGACATTTGGTCGATGTATCCAACCCTCCTGATGATTTATACAACGAAGACAACCTTTATAGCTTAGCCAACACATCAATGCTTTCAGATGATGATTTTGAAGAAGATGAAGATCATGATGACAAAGATGATGAAGATATTCTTTCACCCGACAACAACGATGACTAGGACGACCACTAGTTGGTTATGCTCGTAGAGACTTTGGTCAATTTTACATATTAGTTTTATTATTATGAGTGCTTATTATTTTCACAATATAAATCATATAATTACATATTTTATAATATTGTAAAAAATATCACAAATAAATTGCAATAATTTAATTAAGGATAAATCACATAAAAAGCACATATTTTGCTCTTTTTTCTAAAAAAAGTCAGACATTTCAAATTTCAAAAATTAAATCATTTAGGCTAACTCATCTAATTTGAAAGTAAATGTTAGATGATTAATCCTTCACAATATTTTTCTTCATTACATAATAAAAGTATATTAGAAATTTCTTCAAATTTATATAAATTTTTATATATAAAGTTCTCTTCTATTTTCTCATAACTAATATTACTTTTAATTTAGAGAAAATTATAAACTTAATTTTAAATAAAATTACTCTTATTTTGTCGACTTGTTGATACATATATTACCCAAATATATATTACCAAGTAGAATATATTACCAAAATATATAATTTTATATTTTAATATAAAGTTAACTTAACAAATAAAATAATATGATTTAACTTTATAAATATGAAAATTTTGACTTATTTTGGAAATAAAAAAATTACATGATTTATTTTTTTTAAAGGGCAAATAACCTAATTACGCATGTACTTTGACCGAATTCCCACTTTTAGCACGAACTTTTTCGCGTGACCTAGGAATGCACGAACTTTAAAACGTTTGTTCCGTTGAGCATGCCGCCTATTTTTTAGTCAAAACTAACGGACTGTTCTGTGTGGCACGCTTACGTGGCAAAGATGGCCAATGTGGCAGTGTCACGTCAAATACGTTTAAGAAAATATCTAGTTTACCCGTTAATACTCTTCATTAATTTAAATACACGTTAATTACTCGATTTAATCGATTTTAAATTTTAAAATTTATATATTAATAGAAGAATATGTTCGAACTAAGTACTTGGAACCTGTGGTATATAGGTTCTGGGAAGCTGCAGGAACATTTAGGGGAAGAAGTAGATAAAATTATAAATTTGTCCTCAATAACTTCAAATTAATGAAGAGTATTTAAGGGTAAACTTGATATTTTTTTGACGCCTTTGACGTGGCATGACCACATTAGCCGTCATTTGCCACGTAAGCGTGTCACGTAGGACAGTCTGTTAGTTTTGACGGAAAAATAGACGGCATGCTAAACGAAACAAACGTTTTAAGGTTCGTACCTTTTTAGGTCATGTGAAAAAATTTGTGCTAAAAATGAGAATTCGGTCAAAATACAGGCTCAAATAGGTTATCAGCCCATTTTTAAACCCGAAAAGTTTCGCTCATTTTAGGAATTAAATAAAATCATGTAATTTTATTTTTTGAATTTAAAATATTTGACATTTTTTATAAAAGAAACAAAATGTGTTCTTTTATATCAAATTTCTGCCATGTTATCATGCGCCTTCTGCCCATTCTGAACAAACTTTAAACCCTTATTTCTAAAAAACCTCATAGGAGTGCCTTTTGCTCTTCCCACGCGTCACTGTGTCCTCCTCCATCTTGCCGGTTGCCGTGACCTCCGATGTCCACCTTGCCTATCGCTTGACCTCCGACATCCATCCCGCCACTGCCACCTGTCGCCAAGACCATTTAGGTATCATGCATATATCTTCTATACACCATCTGATTTTTCCTACAAATCTATTAATTGGTGTGAGCTGTGATTCTTGTCTAAGTAGATTTTGAAATCAGTTTCTAGTTGTTCAAGCTATAATGAAAAAGATTGGCAGTAGAACGGTGAATGCGCTTATTGCCCCAAACAAATGTTTGTCTGCACTGCATTTGAATGCTATTTATACTAAAGATATCATGTTTATCTTTAAAGAATGGAATGCAAATATACTCAACTGCATGTGAATGCTATTTTTGTTGTTCTGATAGCTACTTCTGCCTACAATCAAGGGTTGCAATTGTGTATGTTCTTGCATGGGTTTTTTGATTTCATGTACGTATAATGTTGAACCTTCCAAATCAAATATTGAATAATTGGAAAGAATCTTTAATTTAGGCAACTAATGCCAAGGATAAAATCAAACTATTAAGGAAAGTGTAGAGAAAGGCAAATCATATGTGATAAGGAAATTGTTATTAAACAATCCACAAGATGAATCACATATTTCTTCATTCATTTTACTACTCTATTATACGCATAGTAATCATGTATAAATACTTAAAAGAAGAGATATTATTATTATAGATTAGAGTAATGAAACAACCCATTTCCAAAAGTTTTCACATCACTTTATTTATCTTTTGGTGCATTTCGTAGGACAGTGTCTCGAAGAGGAGGAAGTTTTAACTCGCCCGCCCTAAGGGGCAAGAGAGCACTTGGCTTGGGTGGTTCTAGGTCGAATTCACATGATAAGGACAATAACCTTGTGCAGGATGAGGATGAAGTAATGCCATCAAATGTTGACTCAGCTTCACAATCGTCGAACAAGGTGTTCTTACATCGAGAGGGAGCTCATGGGTAATATGTCATCTTAATTGTAATATATATATATATATGTGTGTGTGTGTGTGTGTGTGTGTGTGTTTATATTCTGTTACATGTAACAAGGCTAATATGTTACCTTTTCTTTTTAAGGTACTATCCTAATCTTCCCGTTGCAACCCTTATCACGGAAATTATTAGAAACATGATGACAGGTTTTCTCCCTACGTTTCGGTCGATTCCCGAGCCAATACAATGTGATCTATTTAAGGAATGGAAGGCGCAAAATAATAGTGCATACTTTGCAAATCAATTGGTGTGTTACCACTCATATTCTAAATGTATATAACATTTATCATTTTATATTTTGTAGAAATATGTGATATGGGCACCAAATGATGAGGACTTCATGTGGAGGGCATTCAATCTTCATCTCGGTTAAGTGATAGTACGGTAATTATAAGAAAATGATGAAGCCAGCTCCATGGATGGGCTAATCTTTTAGGCATGCCTTGAAAGAGCATTTGGAAACAAACGGTATAATAGGATATCTGAATCCAATAAGAAGAATCATAAATCTCCAGTCGAGGGGGCAGTGCACCTTGGTGGATGTGTTTCAGCCGGAACCCATCAAGCACGAATTGTAAATGAGTATTATTGTAATTTAGTGTTATACATAGTCTTCAAAAGAAGCATATGATTATATTAGATTTTCTCTTACAAGAAAAAGAAATGGGAAGGGAACCATCAACATACGAGATTTTCGTTTGAATGCACAAGATAGTAAAAGAACGGGTTCGTAAATGAACAATCAGAGCAATTTAATGTAAGTTGTTCTATTTGTTTTTCATAAATGTTTACTCAGAAAGACTAAAGTTGAGATTATTTTATTTTTTTGTCTTAAAGTCGGTATCTATTTTCTCGAAATTTGATGTTGCTTCTTTTGAAGGATTATTTTGTATGGGCTCTAGTGTGTTACTGTTCTCTTGAAGTTTGATTCTACTAATTTATTATTGTAATTTTATGGCTGTCGTTTTATGTAGGAAGAGTTTACACAGGCTGCAAGGGATATGGTTTTGAAAGGGTATTGGAGGGTGGATCGATCAACTCTAACAACCAGAAAATATTACTAGATCTTTGGAAAAAGGCTGCATGCGGTAAGAAGAAGGGACGTATATATGGATTAGGTGCAATTACTGAAGATTTCATCACTTCTCCTCCTGAAAATATTGGATCTTCTGCTGCCTAGGAATCATAAATGCGAGAGATGATGCAACAAGTGATACAATTGAATCAACAATTGCAAGGCACCATAAGAAAACTCGAATTTGATCTGATGCAGCATCATATGTTTTTAATTGCTCGAGCCCAAATGAGTCTTCTGCAACGAATGGATTAATTGGCACCACCGCAGCCATGGGGGACAACATATGGATACAATCAACCACTCACACAACCCCAACCACAATCATTTTTCCGCACCCCCCTCTCCCCCTCCCCCTCTTCCCCGATAACACTCAAATCCTCGACAGCCTCATGTGCCCGGAACAGATGATCCCCGTCCGAGACAGGCCGCCCAAGACGGTAATGAAGATGATGATTTTATTGTGGGGTCTGATGATGAGACGCAGCCTTAGTGTTAGATATGTGCTTTTCCGTTTGTTATATGTAATTTCCTTTTGGATTGCTTTTTTGTTGGTGTTAATTTCCTTTTTCGTAGATAACTTCCTTTCATTATTCCTTTTGTTATAGAAAATTATCATGTTGTTGAAGGAAATTACCCTTTTGTAACGGAAATTACATGTAAATATTATTGGAAAAACTTATATTAATTTTCGTATAATTATCTGTGAGATCTTTTGTATATTTGTTTAGTATCTTAAAATTAATGTAAATTTATTTGTGATCAATTAATAGAATAAAATAATTCTTGCTTAACATATCCGCTTTTGTCGGATTTCCGTTAGTATTTCGTTGGATGGTCCCAGTGAACTTCCGTTCAATTTCCGTTCTATTTGCGTAAGAATCTTTGATCAGAAACTACTTTCGTAAGATTTTCAGCTGAAAATTCTGAGGCAAATCTAGCATATTCTTCGTCAAAGTTGCGTTAGGTTTGCGTAAGAAATATCTGTCAGAAACTGTTTTCGTAAGATTATTGGCCGAATAGTCTGAGACAAATCCAACAGCATCTTCCTCAAAATTGCATAAGAAGATTCGATCGAATAACATATACCATCAGTATTGCGTTGGATATATTAAATGGAAATTTCACGATGTTTACCGCAAGAGGAATCTCACGTTATTGGCCGACCAACTTCTTACTGAAATGATGATGGTATAATCGAAAGAATTTCGTCAGGTTCTAATTTCCGACAAAGATTTTTCGGCCGACCAACTTGTTACTGAAATCTGACAGAAATCAGTTAATTGCGTGAGATTACCGTGAGACTTCCCTCAGAATTGTCTCACGGTATTCTTTCATATTCTTGTAGTGACTGGCTTTCCTTCACCTTAGCCGTGTAGTCTTACAACTCCGGGACGTTTTATCACGAAACCAAGAACGTCAATATTAAACAATATAAAAAGAGAATCTTTTCACAAATTCTAAACCAAATATATTTTCAGGACCAAACGTGATGAAATCGTTAAG
>JAOYND010183512.1:0-17502 GCA_025802135.1 Lagerstroemia fauriei
GATCGATTTATCGAGTTGGCCAAACATCAATAAATGCATGAAGGATAGTAAACATAAAGGAATAGAATACTATCATCAATCCGGGAAAGAGAAGTTCAATACATGGATCAAATCAACACTAAGATCCACTTACTACTCTAGAAAATGAAACTAGCTGATCATTATCAAGTTATAACACATGATCATCGGATTGAAGTACAAGAAACCAAAATGAAGGAAAAGGAACAAGGGGAGAAAGAATCTCAAACACCGATGATGAGCTCGATGCCTTAGCTCTTTGACCCACGATCCTTGCTCCGACGATCGGGGACTTCAAGACTTCGCTCTGACTATTCCTCCGCACTTTGGGTTAGGACCAGCCACTTCTCTATTCTATGCTGAGAGCATATGGAATTCTACATACATATTGTGAAGGAGGATGGGTCTTTATATAGGCAAGAGTCTTTTTTGTCTTCTTGTGTGAGTTGGCATATCTTATCTTTGTCGACCCTTATCTTATCCTTGCCGACCCTTATCCTTATCATTTGGGACCCATAGATATGCCTAGAAAAGGCCAAGCCGAAATTCAAAAAGTCATTTGCGGCGCATTTTGTCTGTTCTGCGCAGTTTTCTTCGTTTTGTCATAACTTCTTCGTTTTAGCTCCGAATCGTGCACGGTTTGATGCATTGGAGCCCTGACTCGATGAGCTTTCCTTTGATATCTTATTTGATATATTTTATGTTGAAGAAGACCTGTACAAAAATTCCGAAAACTTAGATGTTGGATACTTACTCTCTTTAAGAGCATAGATACATAAAATGTAACCTAACCCAACAAAAACTAAGTGGAATACATGTTCAAGCTTAGTATCTAAGGTATAAAAGTGTGTTTAAAAGATAACTTCTATGGTATTATCACCTTATTATGAGGTAAAAGAACTTTTGATAGAGAGAAAGATTGCCTTTAGAACTCCTTTATGGCCCGCTTTCGACATTGATGGATAGGATTACAATAACAAGCTGAATGATGAAATTTTATTTGAATTTATAAAAAAATTCATTGGGAGTGGGAGATTAAAATGGTGATAATTTAATTATTGAGAAATTAAATCTATAATTTTTTTTCTTTATTTTATTTAGCCAAAGAGATATTAATGTGTGTGGAAAGAGACTTCTGCTCACCAGCGTTGACCTGATCTTCAGATGTTGACGTCCCCAAAAAAGTCAAATCTATGTGACACATAATTATTAATCTTTTGCACATCTCGTATCTTTTATCTTATGGAATGGATCTTATAATAATGCCCTCAAGTTACCCAAAAATCTTACCATATTCTCTCAAAACACGAGATTTACTTGCTCTAGTATTAATTTCATTGTGATATTCTGACAATTTATTGCATATTATGCAAAAGGTTTTAATTTATTTACCAGTGTATGTTTTCTTTTTTCTTCTAACGAGATGTTTTCTTTTTTCTTCTAACGAGGAGTTTACTCTTCTGAACCCATGAATACCCCACAAATCCATAAATTCAGGCCAGTCCATATGCAAAATACATGTGTAGGTGGCCTCACCAAGGGCTACGCACTCAAGGGGGATTCGAACCTCTGATCTCGTGAATTTTCTCACAATCGTATGCACGTCCTATCCATTTGTGTTAAACCTTGGAAGGTACTGGTGCATATTTTCAAAATGATAGGACACTCTTACAGACGAATTAAATACTAATTAACGAGTATTTTCTTTTGGAAAAAAGAGATGTAACTTTTTTTTTGGTTTCCCACCTGGTGTCCGGTTCCCGCAGGCAACTGACTAATCCGGATTCAGGGTACAGTCGGGCGGTTTCCCAGGGACCCCTCCCAAGAAGATCTGTTGCGTTCACAGGGGCTCGAACCCGGCACCTCTGCCTAAGCGGCACAAGCCCCTTCCACTTGCGCTAACCTTCGTTGGTAAAGAGATGTAACTTTTATTATTAATAACAAAGTTTATATACATCGCTCACCTCCTCATCTCATAACAATACTGAAGAAGAACAGACACCCAAGACTCCGATCAGCTTCGGCGGTTACAACTCATGTTTAATCTTGGGCCACAAAATCAACTTTAGCCTCAGTAACTCTACTATCATGTGAGCTATGTTATCTATTCAACAATTACAAAAAATACGACCGTTCTGTTCAAACTAAATAAAGTAAACGTATTGGGGTCATGGAAGTTGTTTGATAAAAGTATGAAGGGTCCTACTCGAAGAGCCAACAAGAGAAGAATAAGTGATTACACGATTCTTGCTCATTAGAATAGAAAGCGCGTCGATCTGAAGGTAGTTGCTGCCATCGACTCAATCTTTCATTTGCAGGCAATTTGTTGAGCCATGTGAGTCAACAAATGTCAACAAATGAAGGAGGCTCATCCATAAGACATGGCCAGCAAACCAAATTGATTTACATAATCAAACTTCATACCTATGGGGTCGAATAGACTCCCAGGCACTTGAAGTGGAGAAAACATCCCCTTCGATTCGGTAAGCAAACCAATTTATCTTTATCCACAAGAATAAGAAAGGCTGACATGTCCTTAATTGTCTATGCTTGGCCATTGGAACAACGCAACAAGAGCTAGCAACCATCCTTGAAGACCAAAACGACTATTGCATCAAATGTAATAGCAGGAAATGCAGTCGAATCTTTTTTAAAGTAATTGATTAGAGACCCAGCAAGTAGCCATGGTGCATGCCAAAAGGATATTGGGCTTCTTAGAACAATATGGCATAAGTCAGCTTGCAGCTGCATGGTCTTTCGCTAGCTCTAATAAGCACTTGTGTGTCCACACTACAAACTGTTGGAATGTCTTGTTATAAACTGAAATTTGAAGACCAAAAGACCTAAAGAACAAGTTGAAAAATTGATTTATTGGAAGGGAGAGATATGAAAAAGGAACAATGATCGAGATCATAGTTGGAAATACACAATATCTTGGTAAAATTTTGTGAAGATTTTGTGAATATTGCTTACTCGTTTGAATGAGATTTACAAAATCTTGTAATCTATTCGTTTAGAAGAATACGTAAGAGAATTATTTCTAGGAGTTGAAATAGAAGAAGACCTCAAGTTATAAATAAGGTCTTGTATGAGTTGGGAAGCTACTCCAATACCACAAAACCCCATGGCCTCGAGGCCGGGGGTAAAAGAGTTCAAAATCACTTGTGAATGGTGATAGTATGTGATCTTTCGGAGAAATTTCTTGATAATGTGAGGACGTGAAAACATGAGAGATTGGATTTAAGACTCTTTCTATGTGGATTTTGTCATGGGGCTTGGATTAGATGATTAATCTCTTGTTTTGATATAATTTTTTTATTTTGTTGTAGTTGTTTCACCTCTCCATTGACGATTTTTTTTATGTATATCTGATGTCAAGTTTGAATATTTCATTTTATCATCTTGCTTGTGACATCGCGGGGTCTAACGAGTGGTATCAAAGTAATGTTTGAGCTGTTGACGATGCTAGATATGAGATTCGAGGAGGAAAAATTCGATGGGACCAGTCTTCAAATTGTGGCAAATGAAGATGAGGACTTTGTTGCTCCTACATAATTGGGAAGGAGAATTAGGAGGAAAAGTCTAATGAACCCTGGTAGTGGCGAAAAAGGCGGATTTCGTGGTTGAAGACCCCGTAGCCTCTTGTTACTTAACCTAGGGGTAAGTTGGGGAAACTCGCAGAGAGGGGATAACTTTTACAAGAGCAAGAGCATGCTAGGGATAGGCAAGAAAGGAATCAACATATCGGTTGAATGAATATCATGTCAAAGTCGACTTGTTGAATAGTCAGTTAAAATCCTACATGAGTGCTGACAAAGTCCGACACCTTTAGAGGTTAAGGAATACTCATTCCATAACTTCTTTCAATCACATTCTATCACTTTCTTAGAATGATCACAAGAACCACCAACTTTCTATACAAACTACTTCATTTTATGCAATTTAACTCATTCTATTTCTTTCCATTCCATTATATCGTACTAAACATAACGTAAAAGTCCACCACCAGCAATACTACTCTAATACATCCTCCATTTGGCCAACTAAAATCCATTAACTTTACTCCATTCCAACCAACATGAATTAATTGAGATTCTCATCCGAGCATAATGAGCTTGTTAATTATAAAAAAAAAAAAAAAGAATTAATTGAGATGATTCAATACCACTTCCTATTAAGAAAAATCTCAAATTTGAGTCTTGTAATTTGAATTTAAATGAGTAATTTGAATTTAAATGAGTTATGATTTAGACATTGGAAAAACAGTCAAAACTATGCATTATCAGTCCAACTACCTAGTGGTCAGACAAGACCGACTCCACACAGTCGGCCAAATAACTCTGTAAGCCACACCTCCTTGACTCACATCTTACTAAGACAAAATATTGACTCACCCCAAAGAGCGTGCCGCATCAATCTTCACACGGGGTAAATCTCTATAGATACTGTATTACCTTGGGGACTCGAGTAATTTAAAGGTCAGAGAGTTAATCTGAGGCACACCCCAAACTCGATATTCATGTAGGTTTCAAAGCCGCAACTAAATATGTCCAAGCCTCATCATTCCCTAGCCAGCTCAAGGAATCCTGAACTTGCCTGCCACTAGAAGGAATGTTGAAGACTCGATGAGTTCATCTGCAGAATACATCAAAATTTATGAAATTTCTGAATAAGAAATGATGTTTGTTTTGTTCCTTCTTCTTTTCCTTTCAAGAAAGCCCAATAATTTCTATTTTCCTTCCCAAACTCCTGTGCACCCACCTGCCTCATAAGCCCACTAATCTTGCCCAAGCCCAAGTACACCCACCAGCCTCCACCACAAACCCGGACCTACAAGTCTCTCGAGCAACTCTTGTGCAGACCACATCCAAGCCATCGAATTCTAGATATACACTATTACATAGTATCTTTATTACTTTAAGTAAAGGAGATGGGTAGTTGGTCGCATTTTGAAAATTTTATAAATACCCTTAATAATATAAACATAAAGCAAACACAACAAAAAAATAAGAAATAGGGGTTTAATGGTAAAATCATCCTTACAACTATAATTACCACATAATTCTCTCCAACCACTCATTGATTTTCCTTTTTTTCTAATTACATATTTACTTTTATAAAAATTATGAATGCTAAATATGGGAATTTTTTTTATAATCGACTATACAACTATTAATTCTGCATATATAACAGGTTAGCGTCTAGTATTTAATGTAAACCACGATGTTTAATGAAATTGCCAAGTTTTGCAGTAAGACACACCTGCACCTGCACATTTTTCCAAAGCCATAACCATTCCTTGTTGGAAGGTCTGGGAAGCAGCCATGTCTAGCCACTTACGGATTTCGTGTGTTCTTGGGAACAACTTAATTACAGGGCGCGGTACAGAAGTATTGTATAGTTGCAAGATCTAGTACTGAAGTGGAATATCACTATACACTACAAGAAAACTTTGTTTTATCGTCTAATTTTTACCGACAAATGGTTTGTCAAAATTCTATCAACAAATTATCGTTGATCAATCGACAAATGAAACGTATTCATACAAAAAATATTTAAAATGACTTTTTAGACAAATTACTGATAAACTATAAACAAAATTTATTGTCTGTAGTTTCGACAAAACATTTTGGTCAAAATTTTGTCAAACATACTAAATATTTAATTTTAAAACTCACTAACAAACTTATGAAAAATGAATTTTGTCGGTAAATTATTATAAAAATAATATTTTTGACAAACTATAGACAAAATTTATTGCTGGTAGTTTTGACTAAACATTTTTGTTGAAATTTTGTCAAAAATATTAATTTTTATTTTAAAAACTTATTGACAAACTTATGAAAAGTAAAGTTTATCGATAAAATATTTTAAACAAATATTTTCGACAAATTATAAAAAAAATATTTTTTCGGTAACTAGTAAAAAATATTTATATATATTTTTCATATAGCCTAATATCCAAAATCTAATCGGTCCTATTGATACAAATTCTACCTCGATCGATCTATTAAGGGCAAAACTATTCTGATCATCAATTTTCTTCATTTACTTGTCAAAGTGGTCGGATCAAGTAAATTTTTCTTGAAATGGTTGGGCTTTTAGGTTCAAGTTTTTTTATTTTTATGTTTTTCACTTATACTCCAATTGTTTACAATACTCGAATTTAAGATCTTATTAAAAAGAAAAAGACATCAAATAACCTCAACCAATTTGTTAGTCTACATATATTTGTTCGATAATATAATAATAGTACAGTTTTGATATGATGATGAGGCATTGAACTTCAAGTGAAGAGATGCAAGTTTGATTCTCCATGAAGCAACTCTGACGTGCAATTAATATGGGCAGTGAACAGATGCCTCTGTGGAGTCGGCTTGAGCCAATTCAAAGCTAAACAATTAAAATTTTTTATTTGCTGAAATCAAACACTTCCGACCAACAAGTGGCCAGTGGTTAGTCGATAGCTTCAGACCAACTAGTGACAGAGACGTTGGTTGATAACTTCCGATAATCTTTTTACCCGTTTTGACCACCTATCTTCCACATCTTCTGTCAATAAAAACATATTTTCTTCTAATGATATTTCTCGTTATATCGCTGAGGTGATTTCGATCCCCACCTCCTCGTATGCCTAGGGTTTTGTTTTTCCTCTCCTTTGAAAGTTTATCCACTACAAGAAAACTTGAATTTATCATAAAAAATTTATCAAAATTTTACCGATAAATTATCGTAAAAAATTTATCTAAATTTTACCAATAAATTATCGTCAATTAATCGACCGATGAAAAGCATTTGGACAAAAAAGTACCCGAAATGACATTTTAGACAAACTACAGAAAATTTATTATCAGTAGTTTCGACGAAATATTTTGGTCGAAATTTTATCAAAAATATTAATTTTTATTTTACAAACTTACCGACAAGCTTATGAAAAGTGAATTTTGTCTATAAACTGTTTTAAAAATATTATTTTCTACAAACTATAGACAAAATTTATTGCCACTCGATGAAACATTTTGGTCGAAATTTTGTCAAAAATATTAATTTTATTTTAAAAGCTTGTGAAAAGAGAAGTTTGTCAATAAATTTTTTTAAAAATTATTTTGACAAATTATAGAAAAAATTATTTTTCGGTAACTAGTCAAAAATATTTATATCTCTTTTATGTGTTGCCTAATATCCAAATTTTAATTGGTACTATTGATCCATATTCTAGCCCGATCAATCTAGTAAGAGTAAGACTCTTCTAATCGTAAATTTTTTCATTCACTAGATGTGAAACTGATCGGATCAAGTAAATTAATCTTGAAATGTTAGGGCACCAAATTTTTTGAATAAATTTTTCAAACCTAATGAATCATATGAAAAATCAATCCTAAGTTAATGATTTCCATTTTGTTCATGAGCTTGTCATTTATATTCTTATGGAAGATTAAGTTGATGATACTTTGACAAGCAGTCTCCATTTGTCCAACTAGCTTCCGGCGGTCACTCCCTCTTCATACTTTGGGGATATTGGTATTCATTCGGATCAAGGTGGATTTAGAAGGTGCGTGGGGGTGAACATCCTTTCTAAACTTGGGATATCTCATAAGATCTTATGCAAAATTTACTAATTTTATCTATAATTTAGCTCTTTCTTCAGTTTCACCCCACTTGACTAGGCTTTCTGGGTCCGTCCCTGATATGGATATATTTTTAATTCAGAAAGTTTAAGAATATTTCAGTAATATAAGTTATATATGCTAATATCCATGTAAACTCAATTAATTATTCTTCTGAGTTGCCTTAAAATCTTTTTCCTATGTGCGTGTCACAGCTCTTCCCCCCTCCTGTTGTCAAGGATGTCCGATCACTCCAACCCATTGCCCACCCACCATTTTCCTACGTGGAGTCACACACTGCCAAATGGAAGAAGACATCCCAACCATCGATGAAATCACCAGCCTAACCTCCACACTTTCCACCCAGTCCATCCTCCATGTCATCCCTGATCCCGCGAAAACTCGCTCTCTCTCGCTTCACACATTGATTGGAAAGATTATAGCAGACCAGGAGCTAAACCCATCAACAGTTGAAGATCGACTCAAATATTCATGGAAGCTCCTGCAAGGTCTCCAAGTCACAACGGTGGCAAAAAATATCTACCGTTTCTCATTCGATTCGGCAGCGGAATGTCGACACATAGCTATTCAAGCCCCATGATCAGTCTTGGGCTACCATATGGTTTTGAAAAAAGGGGATCCGAATACAACAGAACAGGAGATGGACTTCTCCTACACAGTCTTCTGGGTGCAAGTGCATGGTCTACCTCTAGACCATATTACAAAGGAAAATGCCAAACTAATTGGGAATAGGTTCTTCGAGGAACTTCTCGACGTAGATCTCGCTGGAAGCGTTCAAACAAGAGGTCTTGGCACTATCAGACTTAAGGCTAAATTTTCAGTTGAAGAACCTCTCAAGAAGGGGTTTCGCATGGAAGATGAAAGTGGCAAAAAGCGTTGGATTTGGTTCGAGTAGCGATTGCCCAACTTTTGCTACAACTGCGGGCGACTTGGACATAGCGACCATTCATGTGTGATAGAGAAGGCAAGTGAGCTAAACCAGGAGCAAGAGTATGATGCACATTCCTATGGTCCGAGTCTGAGAGCTCTGCCACCTAAAGAACGGTTGCTGGCCAATAACAATAGCAAAACTCCGGCGAGGGATACCAGAGTTGTGGCAGACAAAGTCCGGGAGAAGATCACATCTGTCAAGTACGACTCTGACCAACCCAGCCTAAGCCTAGCCCTGCCATCTGCCCCATCTTGTCTACTTGAACCCCACCACGATGTCACACCACAATCCCCCCAAGTCCAGACCCATAGAACACAGAGCCTAATTGAGTCCCAACCCATGCCAGCTACACAAAACTTCCAAACTTTCATTTTTACAGCCAATACGCTGACTGAACCCAATCCCAGCCCACCCAAAATCAACAAAAGAAAAAAGAATGCCAAGCAGCTCTGGGCAACACCAAAGAAGCTTAAACTCTAGCCCACCATTCAGCTCGATCCATAGATATCCCTTCTGAATTATATACCAAACAAACCATTTTCCAGCACCACTTTGCACTCCACTGAACCAAGCTTCATCGATGTAGCACCCTCAAGCACCCCACCCTTTGTCACCTCCGCCAACTTCATTCACTCCTTGACCGAGCCTAACTTTGTAGAGTCATACCTGACAAAAGAACAAGCCATAGAAGAAGCCGACAGGTGCCTGGCTGGCAGATCATTCCGTTATAAAAAGATGGCAAGGAGCAAACAAGCTACCCTGAAAAATCCAAAGGTTGAGGAGGCGAGCCTGATCAAGCCCACAACCCCCCAATGTTAGTCCTTAGTTGGAACTATCGATGGTTGGGTCGCCCTGCAACAACTGGTTCCCTAAGGACCCTGGTTCAACGTTACTCACCGGACTGCATCTTCTTGATGGAAACCAAGATTCAAAATGTCAAAGTGAAAGAAACTGTTCATTGTATGGGGTATGACAATTGTATCCTTTTCTAGGCTAGAGGATGATTAGGAGGGCTCTATTTATGCACAAAACAAGGCATACAAATAGAACCCACTTACCTTGATCAAAATATCATCAATGTTATCATATACTCCATGCCTCCAACAACCCCTTGGCAGTGCATCTTTGTCCATGGACCTTCAGATGACAAGCCAAAATTTGACTTCTGGCAGAGGCTGTCTAACATCACTAACTCCTTTGCAGGACCCTGTCTCACCTTAGGAGACTTTAATGATATCATTTCTGGTGATGAAAAAAGCGGAGGCCGAACTTATGAGGCATCATCCAGTACATGACTACATCATTTTGTTATGACCAATGGTTTCATAGATCTTGGCTATGGAGGGAACAAATTCACGTGGACAAATAAACGAGAAGGACAAGCAAACATACGGGAGAGATTAGATCGATGCTTGGCGAACATACAATGGCAAGAACTCTTTCCGATGGCCAATGTACGTAACCTCCCAACCTATACCTCGGACCACTGCCCAATACTATTGAACACTGTCAGGAATGACAACTGGAGACCAAGGCCATTTTGCTTTGAGGAAATGTGGCTACAAGACCCATCTTGCTACTCCACAATCAGGAAGGCTTGGTTAGTTAACAACATTGGTTCTCCCATGTTTAAGCTACATTATAAAATTGGAGAAACCAGGAGGAAGCTGAGAGCTTGGAACAAAGAAGTATTTGGGCATGTTCAAACAAAGATCAGGGAACTCACAGACGAACTAGACATGTTGCAACAACTTGAACCAAACTCGATGAACCTGTCAGCAGAAGCTGCCATTGCTCTAAAGCTCTAGAAGTGACTCAAACAAGAAGAAAATCTCTGGAAGCAAAAGTCAAGAGAATCTTGGCTGACAAGCTTTGATCTGAACACTCGATATTTTCACTTAGCTACAACTATTAGGAGAAGGCACAATTAAATCGACTTTCTCAAGCTAACCACTGGAAGCTGGACCTCATACCAAAGCGAGATAGGGAGAGCTTTCATGGATCACTTCCAAGCCTTGTTCACCACCTCTTCCACATTACCTCTGCCAGAAAATCTACATCACCTCTTCCCCCCATGATTAGCCCAGAAGACAGCAACTTCTTATGCTCAATCCCTGACATCCTTGAGATACAATAGGCAATCTTTTCGCTAGGTGCCACTAAACCTCTGGGCCCAAATGGCATGCCAAGCCTGTTCTATTAGAAAAATTGGAGCATAGTGGGAGGAGATGTTGTGGCTGCTGTCCAAAACTTCTTTCGAGGTACTTACATGCTCAAAAAACTAAACTTTAGTTGCATAGCACTGACACCGAAAACTAAAGAAGCTGCCACCATACATAATTACCGCCCTATCAGTCTATGCATTGTTTCCTATAAAATAATTTTGAAGATTCTTGCATCTAGACTAAGGAACATGCTACATAAGATCATCTTCTCCTTACAGGCTGCATTCATCCCAGGCAGAAGCATACATGATAACTCCATTATAGCACATGAAATTATGCACTTCCTAGCACATCATCATGGACATAAACAATATGTGGCCATTAAGATTGACATGGAGAAAGCCTTCGATCAAATTGAGTGGTCTCTTCTTTTGAAGGTCATGGAGAGTCTAGGCTTCGGCAACAATTGGACCCAATGGATATCTCAGTTTCTTTCCATTGTTTCCTATGCAACTCTCATTAATGGGAGCCCTTACGGCTTTTTCAAGCTAACAAGAGGAATAAGACAGGAAGACCCACTGGCTCCATTCTTATTCACTCTCGCAACTGAATCCCTGTCAAGAATGCTCATCAAAGAGGAGCCACCAATAGAAACCTGCAAAACATCTTTAAGACCTCCTTTCTGCTATTCCTTTTTGCCAAAGCCACCGATAGAAACCTGCAAAACCTATCAAGATTGGTTGGGGCAAGCTATCAATAAGTTCAAATCCTCAGTTGTCTTC
The DNA here is from genome assembly GCA_025802135.1 of Lagerstroemia fauriei. Taxonomy (NCBI): domain Eukaryota; kingdom Viridiplantae; phylum Streptophyta; class Magnoliopsida; order Myrtales; family Lythraceae; genus Lagerstroemia; species Lagerstroemia fauriei. The sequence continues at coordinate 11,525 of JAOYND010183512.1, forward strand.
AGTAGAAACACACCAACCCAGACCTAGAGTAGAATTTGTAGAACTTTAGGTCTAAGGAAGGGCATAGTCAACTCTAAATATCTAGGTCTTCCCTTGCACATACTCAGGGCCAAAACTAGCACATTCCAACCGATTCTAGATAGAGTAACTGGTAGAATGGCCACATGGAAAACAAGGACTCTCTCTCAAGCAGGCAGAGGAGTATTGACCAAAATAGTGGCTGTAGCTATTCCTTCTTATGCCATGAGCACCTTCCTACTTCCTAAAACCATCACCAATAAATTGGACTCTATCTTTGCCAATTTCTGGTGGGGGTTTAATGAGGAGGGCAAACAAAAAATGCATCTTAGAGCACGAGATTCACCGTGTGCACCTAGAACTCAAGGGGGGCTAGCATTCAGAAGAATGCATTACCACAATAGAGCACTCATATCCAAGCATGCATGGCTACTCACACAAGAAACATCTCGACCTCACATAGCATTGCTTAGGACTAGATACATGCATAATCATTCATTCTTACATCATATTGTTCCAACATGAGCATCTTACTTCTGGAGAGGACTTAATACCACCAAGAGCCTTATCAAACAAGGGGCTTGCTTCAAAATACGCGCGGGCGACGAAGTGAACATATGGAGAGACCCATGGCTTCCCAATGTAGAAGGCTACCAACTTGTCCTGCAAGGAGACGTTGCAACAGAACTACTAAGCAGTTTGCAATGGGTGTTTCAGCTCATCCAAGCTAAGACCATGACATGGAAAATCGACTTTCTATGGCTCTTATTTGATGACACAACAGTGCAAAGCCTACTTTCAATCAAACTTCCACCAGCACCAACACATGACAAGATCATATGGAGCAATCGAGCCAATGGTGAGCAATCAGTGAAAGAGGCATACATCTTGGACCAAAGTCATCGCTTCCCAAGAAGTCCTCACTTTCATTCACCACAATGTAAAGTCTTGGGGAGGCTAAAGATTCATGAAAGATTCAAGATTCTATTATGGAAGATTATTTGGAATATCTTGCCCACAAATGCAGTAATAATCCAAAGAGTTGGAATCATCCTAGAGCCATGCTATTTCTGTCAACAGCAAGAAGAAACCATAGAGCACCTGATTCTTCATTGCCCACACTCACGGATAATCTGGACAAACATGAGATGGCCTTTACATATTGATCAACTCGGAAATGCAACAACAGCTGATTGGGTCAAGCTAATATTGAGCATTGACAACTCACTGCACATCCCATCTGACATAAAACATGGGTTTTTTGCAAGCTATAATATTTCTGGATTATCTTTGGTAGGCTCGGAATCACACTCGCCTTACACAAGCAAGAGAAGATCCATTACAGACATCGAGGAATATAGACCAAAGGCTAAACTTCACCTCACAGCATGGAGCAACAAGATAGAAACATCTCACATCAAACCATGCAGATCAGAACCATCAAAACTGACATTCACCTTCAATGCAGCTGTTTCATCACAAGAGTCCTGGATCTGTGTTGGCTGCACCAACAGCTCAGGCTCCTTGCTCAAAGCTTGGACCTTCTTCGTGAATTCTAGCAACCCAGAGGAAGGAGAAGCCCATGCTGCACTACAAGCTATTCGCTACGCCTCATCGATGAACGTTCAGCAACTCCTGCTCCAAGGAGACGCCCAAGACATCATTGAGGAAATCCTTAATTCAGGACCACCTCCAATAGCAGCCACTAAAGACATCATACTGAGCATTAAGCAAGACCTTTTGTCCTTTACTTCCTGGTCTGTAGAATATATTAATCGGGCAAACAATTTCTTGGCCCATAACATTGCCCGATGGGCATCGTTGCAGCATTTTGTTGGATTAATCCCTATCAGCTCCATTCCTCCAAGTGTTCTACAGAGGATAGAGGAGAAGGAATAGATCAAATGACTCTGTTGCCTTTCGATACCTAATATATTGATCATTTATTATCAAAAAAATTATTCTTCTTGAGTTCTTGTTCCCTTAACTTAGTTTGTTATCAATATTTTAATTCAATTTTCGTACCAATCTTCCCTTTGCTGATTTTTTTTTCAAATAAAGACAAACAATACAAAAAAATATAGAGCAAGGCACGAGAATTAACTAGTTTTAGTTAATATGAAATATAATAATCAATGTACTGTTATTATTTTGGTGCAACTTCTATTTAAATAAACGCAAATCAATCAAATATAAATAATGAAATGAGCGTTCCGAAATTAAGTCGGTCATGTATCGTCATTTCAGGTTGTTCCATTTTCTCTTATGATCATTTAGCAGCAGCTTGTCACCAATTGGATGTGTTGGCTACAGAAAGGAAATTGAATGTTGAACCAAATTTACTGCTAGGATTTATTTAATAGTTGTTTGACTCGTCGGTAAAAATAGTCAAGGTCATCTTAAGTGAAGATAAGACACTTTATACTAAGATATTAGATAGCCATTAATCAAATAATCGGGTGATATGGCAAACTCTTTTTATCAATAAGAAGCAAGGCAACAGTAACATGCACTCAGCCACCCCGCTACGCCATGTTTGGGCTTTCGTATTCATCAGCAAAAATAACAAACGAACTGATTAACAGTAATTAACAATGATCTAGTAGGTATTACACTATTGAAAGCCTAATATAATTTAAGAAGTTGGTGTAATTTGAGATTCAAGACCGGAAAACACAACTTTCATAAAATGTTTTGAGAAAAGCGCAAGGAGAAATTTGAACTTGAAATTTGGGACTCAATAAATTATGTTAGAATGAGATTTGGACAACTGGGCACAACCCTCGATGGTTGTGGCCAACTTGAGTGATACAAGAATTCCCCTTTTTAGTAAGAGGTTGAGCCCACATTCCTCTAATTACTGGGTCCGTCATGATGGTCTATGTTCGGGTCAAGTAACTTGCAAGAAAATCAAGTTCAAGCGTGGTGGTTCGATTGATCCTCCGATATTTAAGTCAAAAGAGAGTTGGAGAGGTTAATGGGAGAGATACGAGTTCGGGTACTTTACCTCCCCTAAAGAGTTAGGGGTTATCTACGAGCTTTACCTGATAAGGGAGAAATTCTTAGGTGAGCCGAGCACATGGATGACGTGGTGAACTTAGACAGTGAATGTTCGGCACATAAGTAAATATTTTAAATCATGATTAAAAAATAAATATTATTAATGAATAGAAAAATGTGATATGATACTTAATAATAACATGTTAAATTTTCATCGATGGAATTCACGGATAATATGGTAAGCTGAGTTCATGCAAGAATCTCTCCTAGTAAGATCTAATTTGGCCATCCTCCCGGGAGCTGCCGATGAGAGCCGGAACCAGTGTTTCGATCATTGCTTTGATCGAGGGAGTTGGGTGCCAGTCGGAATATCCGACTCGAGTCGGATGCTTGATGCCTGTGTGTCAACATCAAATTATTGCCAGTGGGACTTAGCATACCCATTTATTCTACATCCCACCTGCTTTATCATTAAAAATTTTATAAAGAAGCATACATCGCCCATCGGAATGAGAAATGTAAGATCTTCCAGGATGTTTCATTACAGTACACAAGAGACCGGTGCATTGATTGAATGGTAGCTGACAAAACACGACAAGTCATGCGTGGGTCGTACATCGTATCTAGCTAGATAGCTGGATCCAGTCGTGCTGGAAGAAACATTTTCGTCATCGATTCATTCATTCATTCATTCTGTATGAGTAGAACTATATAAGATAACGGGCCATGATGATGATGTCCTTGTTGGAAGTATCCTCCTACTTCACCCGTAGTAGGTGAATACTTATTAATATATGGTAGAAATTACAGCTTGAAATGAACAAAGATATTATTGAGAGGAAGAAGTCTGCATTGTTGAGGAAATTGAATGGGAGAGCAAGTTGGTATGGAGGATATCTATTTCCAAGGGAAAGAAGCCCTCTTTGGCTGGCTCCCTTCTGCCTGTTCCACTGGTAGTTTGCCAGATTCTCATGTACACTCACACTCAACCAAAAATCATAATTATTAACTAAGGTGAGCTTTGATTCCATATTATTACTAGATATTCAAAGTTGGTAGGATCTCTACTAATTTAGCTTCAAATCGTCATTTGATCTATACTAATTTAGATTGAAGCAGTAACGACCCACTAAGGATAAATATTATAAAAGGGAACTTTTATAGTCCAGTTGTTTGGGTAGGTGAAAAAACGATTATAAGACCTTGGATCCTTTCATTTAATTTGAAATATTGATCGTCGGAGGGTGCGTAGTAGAGGTGTTTCCGTCGCCACTACTGCAACCCTCTATTTACTGATAAAAAAGATTGTTGAAGATCAGCTTAAACCATTAAATGATCCAAAAATGGACTACAAAGTCTTCCTGGTGAATTTTCTTCGTTTGAGGGGATAGAAGGAAAATGCAATAAAGAACACAGAAAGTCCGACCGATGAAAATTGAAATGAGGACATCTTGATCACAGGCTAAGAGCAGTACCATTGCACCGAGCCTCCTTTTTCAGTAGTGGGTAGTCTTATATCCATTCAATTTTGACTACTTGTTTTCTTTTAATGCTAGATTTACATATTATCAATTATCCAAAAAAAAAGATTTACATATTATCTCTCTAACAATCTCAGATAATTAAAAGATAGCTAAAATCTTGTATATATAATAAAGTTGGATATGATCACCGATCAATCAGTGGAATACACTTAACCTCTTATAGGCCAACCAGCATTGACCATATTTTGAAATATGATATGCACTCTTCACCGGGAGAAAGTCTTGTATATAACAGTTATACTACTAACGTAATGTTACAAATCAATATATTTTCAGTTATTTTTAAGACTATCTTTTTTATTTAGAATTTTATTAAAAATTCTTAGAATGATTGAATTTTATTGGTTTGTTACATCATTTAAGTATTGTCACATGATATACTCGTTACACATAATACTCTCTCAATGACTGGCCCCATCCAACAACCGTCTGATCAACCCTATCAATGCATGCATGTCCCTCAGCTCCAACTCACCACTCACTAGCTCCGCTATAAAAGCACACTTTGCAAAATAACATCCAGTCGTTTCATGCAAGTACTCTCTACTTATTCAACACCAAGCTTCTCTTCTTCATACACAATGGCCTCTTGTCGAGCTATCCTTGCAGCTTTGGCTCTTCTCATGGCGGTTCTGCTCATCCGCGTCGCCGACGCTCAGAAGAAAGTAAACATTGATTCGGAAGAAGCCATGGAATTAAGCCTGTAGATAAGAAATAATGCTCTAATTGGTGTTTTTTGTACTTTTTTTGGCAGGATGGTCCCATGGGAGCAGCTGCACCAGTGACGACCATAGGTATCGAAAACCATTGAATTATCTTCCAATGATTCTCTCTCTCTATATATATATATTCAGCTTCGAACTGGCAGTAAATATTTTTCAAGTATTTAGGTTGCCAAATGCGAGTTTATAGTGATAATGGTCGGTCCTTTTATATAACATCCATTCGGCACTATAAGAGTTTCGGTACATATCAACTTAAAAGTCTAAATTTATAGGTGATGGTATCCAAAAATCTCTTATATTCTAGAATTTAATTTATTATACTTCATATGTGGGATTCATTCTTTTTCTTCGGGTAAACGTGGGACTCATTCCCCAACGAGAAATTCAACATGTGCTCTCATGTGACATGTTCGCCCTTGACACTTGCCCAAAATACTCGTCCTGAACAACTGAGCTCGAACCGGGTATTTTTCTTCTTTTCTCAGATGAGGGAACAAATGACTATGAGATAGGCTTTCTCTTCCGTCCCCGACCTACAACTATGCAAGTTATACCTTTTCCGTACTTGATATACTTACTGATCACAAACCGAACAGCTTTCTTCCATACTTGGTTTTACTTACCACGAGTTCCACACTCAAACTTGGTGTGATGTAAATTACATGGTAACTTACTCTAATACAATGTAAAA
>JAOYND010183605.1:6913-17478 GCA_025802135.1 Lagerstroemia fauriei
ACAAGACACCACACTTATTTTTCCGCACACACGGACACAGCTCACAACACTGACCCACGGACACCTCTCTCTCTCTCTCTCTCACACACACTCTCCACTCTCTCTAATCACACTCACCTCACACACTCGCTGACTTTACCAACACAAAGCAAGCTTGATTCCTAAAGCTCCGCAGTACTAAACTGCACATGATACAAGAAGCTTAACCACCGGTTCCGAAATTATTAGCAGCTCAAATAGACCCCAAGATTGACCTACTCTGATACCACTTGTAGAGGATCTCTTCTCCTCCCAACCAGGAACTCTAATGCCACTATTGTTAGGATCAGAACCAACACATGAAAAAATATCATAGCAATTACACCAAATATTGCTTGGCTTGGATTTATACAGCCAAGACTCACACAAGACCACAAGACACCACACTTATTTTTCCGCACACACGGACACAGCTCACAACACTGACCCACGGACACCTCTCTCTCTCTCACACACACACTCTCTCCACTCTCTCTCTAATCACACTCACCTCACACACTCGCTGACATACTTGCTCTTTGGCTTGCTAAAATATACGGCAGCCACACCTATTTATAGGTGAGTATGTCGGTGGAAGCTCACCGACTGTCTTGTCCAGAAAGTTCTTGCTTCTTCCCTTTTCTTCTTTTTTTATAATAGAAAAATTCTTTGCACCTCTAGAGAATTCTAGAGATAATTAATGAGATGGTGCTGATTTTATTTCAGGGAAGGTATCGCCTCATTTGTTCTCCAGATAAGCGACAGAGCTTGGAATATGGAAGCTGTCCAGCATCTTGATCAACAAAATCGGCCTCAGTGAAAGTCGATAAACTATGATTGAAAGTCCTACAGCGTCCTGCATCATCGCGGACCTCCTGCCCAACGAGCACATGGAAGCGGAATACTCCCTCCTCTCGTTCATTATTCTATTCGATGATTAGAGACAAAGAACTCGGTGGAAGAAGGGCAACTGAGGAGAGATTATCGCATAAGTTCAGATCATCGCATTATTTGTGAACTTTACTAAATACCATATCACATTTTTCTATTCATTAATAATATTTATTTTTAAATAATGATTTAAAATATTTATTTATATGTCGAATATTTATTAGCTAATTAACCACGTCATTCATAAGTTCGACTGACCTAAAAAATTTTTGTAACTGAGATTTGCTAGACGGGGAGAGCGAGAGGGAGAAGGGAAAATAAATCGTTATAGAGAATCTTGATGGTTCAGTCAGGTAGACAAATTCTTATTCGTGCAAGGAAAAAAAGTGAATTATAATTGGAGAAATCTGCATGGGCCTCATTTAAAATCAATTCCAAACGGGTTGCCCAATTGAACCCGATCCATTCAAAATCAGAACTTTCCGTCCAAGAAGATTCTACTTCAAATACCAAAATCCTTAATTCGCGATGTATACAGAAAAAAATGAGACACAAAGCAACTAACGTGAAACCCACAAGAAATTCTTTATTTTCTGAGGATATTTCAAAGGAAAATTCCAGCGGCAAATTTCTAATTACAGATCCACATTAAACGAATATATCTTATTTTCTTTTTAGTTTAACCGCTCCCTTTCCTTGGAAATGCTATTTGGAAAGATTTCCGGAATATTCCATTTGAAATTTCCATTGAAAGGGATATTAAGAATATTTTCCTTTTAAAATTTTATAATTTTAGACCAAATTCTGAGTAAAATCCCATGGAAGTCACTTTCAAAATTTCCAAGGGATATTCATCTGGTAATCTCGATATCACTGAGTCACCGAGGATGATTGGGAAACAACAGAGGGAAAAGAAAAGGGGTCATTTGGATTTAGGCTTTGAGAAGAAAGTTTTACGAAAAATGGACAACAAATTTTTTTTGACCTATTTATTTTTGAAAAATTATTTCCAAACTTTGTCATTTACTTTTCTTCTACTTTTCAGAATTTTATTTTCAGAAAACAGTATTTACTAATATATTATGTTGGAAAATGTGTATTGTATGTCAAACTGGACAATCATAAATCTAAAATTGAAAAGGAAATAATTTTAGTAAAGTAATAACTTGTACGCATTATAAAATGGATAAGCCACAAATTAAATGTTCAGAAAAAGGAAATGTGTGATAAAAATGTAGATGAGAATTTCGTTGAAAAAAGTATTCTATTTCTAAATAAGTATTTCATTTAATATAATTCTCCACTTTTCGAAAACAAATTCCTCAAAAATTAAAAAATTTAGCTGTATGTGCAATGTGAGGTGAGTTAGATTAGGATGCATCGACTTGCCTTTAGAAACAAAGGTCATTCCTTCTAATGGAAGGAGCCAAAGAGGAAATAAATTTCTTTTTTTTTTAAAAGAGGGGATCTAGGAATGGAAAACTAATGGATTTTAAGCTATGCATGTCTGACAAATTTGTAGATGATCTCACTTTATCACATGCAATGAATAATACTAATCATATTGTGACGAACAGGCAAATTGGCGTTAACACCAGAGCATAACTTTAATTAATACTAATCAGTGAAGTTTAATTAATTTTTTATCGTCACGTTATTGTGAGGTAGAATTATTTAAGTTTTTTTTCAATTCATCACTCCATGCTAATGTGTTGGGTTCACGTCTCATATGACCTTACGTCCACGCTACACACGAGAAAAAGTGTTAAAGGGACTAACTAACCTCATTCGAAAAATATAAAACAAATAATGAGAACACGAGTGGCATCGTTTTTTTTTTTGCCAAAAAGGAAAGTGTTATTATTAGATTTAAACGTCAGCGTTTGGATTACAGTGCCCACTCTCTATCTTTCTCGAGAAGTTTTTCTAATTCTCTTTCTAGGGTTTCCTTCCGGATGCCTTCCAAGTTGCTACCTTTCGCCACTTTGGCTACAACATCTGCACAGGTATTTGACTGTCTGTAGACTAGATTGATGTAAAACCTTTCAAAGTTTGCCTTTTTATGCTAGATTTCATTGATGAGCCCTCTGATTTGCCATGGAATGCCTCTGTTCATCTCTTGCAGGGCTTCGTACAGGACGTTGGAATCCATCTCAAAGACAACCTTCAGCCAGCCTTCTCGTTCAGACCATTCAACGCCCATATGCAGTGCCAAAGCTTCCGCTTCGAGGACAGACATATAGATAAGTCTTCTTCCTGAAAACCCCATAAACTACCCTGCGTGGTTCCTTGCTACACCACCCAGACCTGCAGTTTTTGTTGTTGGGTCATATGCACCATCAATGTTGATTTTGGTGTATACTGGATGAGGGAACATCCAATTAGTAGACTGTGTAAAAGGATGATCTGCTTGAGGTTGCTGTGAGATTACTGTTTTGAGTTTCATCTATGCTTGCATGAACTCCTGTATACTGAATCTGGACTTCGAAATGGTTTCTTCAATGATTGGTCTTTCGCCACTTAACCATGCCTTGTTTCTTCCTTTCCATATATGCCAGCATGTAATAGCCACTTTCGATAGCATCTCTTCTAGTAAATTTCCTAAGTCACCAGCTACATCTTCCAACCATCTATCAAAAGAAGAGATAGTCTGTCTTTGCAATCTAGAGATAGTCTATCTTTGCAATCTAACTCCCAACATCTCAAACCACACATAGTTGACCCAGTCACAACCCAATAATAGATGCTCCACATTTTCCTCAAAGTCACAAAAGGGCACTTTGCAGTTTCGCAAACTCCTCTTTTGATTAAGCTGTTTCTTGAAGGGATTGCATTCTTTATAACTTTCCATAAAAAGATCTTCATCTTGCTAGGGCACTTGATGTTCCATAGCAAGGTCGAAGTTTTCCTGCTTACTTGGTGTGAAGTTGAAGCTTTAGTAGATATAGAACCTGATCTACCTATGATAAAACCATATGCAGATCTGACACTGACATCCCCACTTTTCTCATGTGGCCAGATCAAACAATCCTTACCTCCCTTTGAAAATAAAGGAATAGCTTCAATCATTGTGCTTTCTTCTAGTAGGATTTTCCCTTGGAGTATTTTTAAATTCCACTATCTTATGGTTCAGTCAACTAAGTTGCATACCCTGACATTATGATCCTTGTTAACTGATGGCATACCTTGAAGTTTAAAGTTTCTTAGACCTGGAACCCAATTATCTTCCCATGCCCTCACAGATCCTCCATCTCCAATAGTCCACATAATTCCTTCTTTTACCACTTCCTTACTTTCTAGTAGGCTTCCTTTAGTTCTGTCATACTCTGCCAGCTAATCCAGTGTATTTTCTTTTCGTCCCCCTTCTGCCCCCACCAGAAATTGGCCATTAGGCTGTTGATTTCACTACACCATCCTTTAGGAAGCCTCAAACAGCTCATCATATAAGTAGGCATAGCTGACACAACAGCTTTAAGTAGGACTTCTTTACCTCCTTGAGATAAAAACTGTGCTTTCCATCCTTTCAATCTTTGTTCAATTCTCTCCTTTAAAGTTTGAAGTGTTTCATTCTTGCTCCTGCCCCATTCTGTTGGAAAACCCAAGTATCTGCTAGGTTTCATTCTTGCTCCTGCCCCATTCTGTTGGAAAACCCAAGTATCTGCTAGGTTTCATCCTTAGATCAACATCCAGAGCACTATTCATCCTTTCTTTGGTTTCTCTGCTACAATTAGAACTGAATATAAGAGATGATTTTTGCAAATTCACCCCTTGTCCAGAGGCAGAGCAATACAAATTCAACAACTGCTTCTTCATCTTTACGGCGTACTATTCATCAGTTTCCAGAAAGACCAGAGAATCATCAGCAAAACATAGATGGGAGAGAATAGGACATGATTTATTCATCTTCAGTGCCATAATGTACTTTCTATGAACAGCCTCTGTGATTAGCTTAGAGAGGACCTCAATCACAAAGATAAACAGATAAGGGGACAATGGATCCCCTTGTCTGATACCTCTAGAAGGTAAGAAAGTTTCAGAAGCTTTTCCATTCACAATGATTCTATAAGAGACTACAAAAACACATTCCATTATCCACTTAATCCATTTTTCACTAAACCTCATTTTACAAAGTAGTTTTTCCAGGAAAAACCAATCCACACGATCATAAGCCTTCTGCATATCTAGTTTCACAGCACAGTAGCTTTTCTTACCCTTTTTCCTTCTCTTAAGGAAATGAAAAACCTCATGAGCTACAGTCACTTTGTCTTGGATCTATCTCCCTACAATAAAGGCGGTTTGCTAACAAAAAATGATATTTGGGAGGACAGGTTATAACCTATTGACTAAGATTTTTGAAATGACTTTGTGAGCAAAAGTACACAAGCTAATAGGACGGAATTGGGAAGGATCCTCAGGTCCTGAGACCTTAGGAATCAGAATTATGTCAATAGCATTTAAGGATTTGGACATACTACCAATTTTAAAAAAATTTTAGATTGTAGCAGTTAAACCAGGACCTATAATATCCCAGTGATGCTAGTTAAACAGTCCATTGTATCCATCTAGTCATGGAGCCTTGGTAGCCCCTAACTGAAACACTGCCCTCTTAACTTCCTGCTTTGTTACATCTTTACCCAACTGTTCCTTTGTTGGCTCATCAATAACACACTTAATGACTCCCAAAGTCTCTTCAATTTTGGAAACATTCTTTACTTGAAAGAGCTTCTTATAAAAATCTAAGAAGCAATCCTCGATTTTGTCCCCTGATCAACCCAACCACATTCACTGTTCTTTATCCTGATAATCTTGTCCTTCTTTCAAGAGTTGCTTTATGAAAGAAATTGGTATTTTTGTCCCCCAGCTGAAGCCAGCTAACTCTGGATCTTTGTTGCCAAAATAACTCTTCTTGTCTCCATAATTCATTTATTTCATTTTTTTTGTATCTTCTCTGCTTTTGTTCACAATCTGTCTCTCCCCAGAATACATTGTGTCCAACAATTTTTGCAGTTCATTAATTCTTTTTTGACCATTGGGGAATGCCCTTTTATTCCAGTTTTTCAATTCTTCACTGCATAGTGCTAATTTGAACTGAAAATCTTCCAATTGATCACCTTCCTCTCCCTCTAGGCTCTGGCTACCACCAACTCACATTCATCCTCAAGAATCCATTTGTTTTCAAATCTAAATTGCTTCAAACCCCTTCTATCATTCCAGCAAGCATAGATGATCAGTGGTCTATGATCAGACCCTGTAAAGCCTTCATGAACAATTTGAGTTCGAGGGAAAGTAAGCTTCCATTCTTCAGAGGCTATTGCTCTGTCTAGCCTTTCCAGGATCATATTATCAACTCTATTATTAACCCAAGTGAACTAAGGTCCCTGAAAACCACAGTCATAAAGTTTTGTGTCAAAACAACATCCTTTTAAACTCCTTTATACTTCTTTCTTCTTTCCAGCTTCCTCCTTTCTTTTCAAAATGGTCTAATATGTCATTGAAATCCCCTGCACACATCCAAGGATCATGCACATTCCTAGCAAGGTCTTGCAACAGCTACCAGCACTCCTGTCTTTTCCAGAAATCACAATCAGCATAAAACCAAGTAAATCTGCATTTTCTTCTAACTTCCTCCACAAAAATCTTTATATCAATCATATTCTGATTAGATTGTAACACTTCCACTGTATCTCCCATCCAACATAAGGCCAGTCCTCCACTCAAACCAATTGTCTCCACATAAATTCCACTGTCAAACTTCAGCTTCCTTCGCATGACATCCAGCTTCCTTTGCATGACATCCAGCTTCTCTTTTTTATTTTTTTGTTTCCATTAGAAAAATTACCTTAGGCCTGTATTTCCATATCAGGGCTCTTAGATTATGAACTGTCAAGGAGACCCCCAAACCTTGACAGTTCCAACTTAAACAAATCATTGCATCTCGGTGGCTTTTCTAGGCAAGCCACCAAAGCCAAAACTCAACTCAACATTTAGCTCAACAGGAACCTCAACTAATGCATTCTTCTTATTTCTCTTGATATACTTCTTACTCTTATTTGGCAACTTCATTTGTTCTCTTTTTCCTTTTTGTCTCTTCACTGTTTTGGACTGAGTAATGTGTTTTTTCTTCCTCCACTATTACTCTTCTTTTAATAGACCTTGTATTCAATGCCTCTTCCATAGACTTTCTTTTTAAGCTTAAATTCTTTAAAGCTTCAGACAAGCTAAAAGGAATCAAAGCTTTACTATTATCCTCACCTTCTCCATCAATAGGTAATTCCACAAAATAGTCATTGTTCTCTTCACACAACTTCACTTGCTCCTCAAAAATAGATTATTTTTTGGGCTTCCTCCACAACTAACTTTTCTTTATTTTGCACCTACTCATTGTTGCCAGGGAGATTCTCCTTATTTTCATCTTTATCTTCATCCTTATCACCAAAAGAACTATTTATTTTGACTTGAGAAACAGTTTCTATATTGGGATCAATCTCTTGCTCTGAAGAAGAAGTTGGATGCTTATTTCTCCTGTCTCCTTGGTTGTGCCAGTTGCTAGATTTGCTTTCATTAATTACAAATTGAGATACTTTCACTTGATTAGCCCTCAGCCAAGGGCCATATTTACCATGATCTTCATTCTCAATTTCTTTTTTACAACTGAAACAGAATGCAGACAACCTCTCGTATTTGAAGTCTATCCAGTATTTCTCATTCTTTTGACCCAACACCTAGGTACTTTTACATAGAGGTTCATCCACTTTGATCACCACTTTAGTTCTAAGATAGCAACCACGACTTCCAAAAACTCCCGCATTCTCATCCACCTCCACTACATGTCCAGCTTTCTGAGCAATTTTATATGCATTCTCAATCATCATTTGATCTCTCTATAAGCCATGAATTTGAATCCAAAAACTAGTAGTATCCAGATTTAGTTCGTCCAATCTTTATTATGATCCCATTTGACAATATTCAAGCAATGACCATCAATTGACCAAAGTCCTTCCACCAGGGCTCTCACAGCTCCCTTTTCCTCCTTGAAAGAAAAAAGAAACACATTTGCCTTCAATCCTGAAATCCTCACCTCTCCCAAATCACTCCAAGACCACTTTAGCACGCCCATGCTAGTTCCCCAATTGATCTTCCTATCAGCAATGACTCTTCCAACTAGAGCAGTGTTTTTATTAGGGCTATCAAGGCTCGAGGACAAATGTATTACCTCAGACTATTCTCCCATCATCACAGGACACTTATTCACAAATTTTTCTGCAAAACAAGATATTAGTATATTCAAAACCTTAAAGCTATTGACACCAACTAGATCACGCAAATGACAACCTAGCTATCAAAAGAAAAAGGATGTAAAGTAAGTGAGAGCAAAGCAGTTCTGTTTGATTGTAAAAACCTTCGCGCTGCTGTACGAACAGTTTATATCAAACACTAGGATGCGAATTAGATCACATAATTTGTGTGAGAACTGACAGCTGACACAAGCAAAATATTCCTGCAGGAATAGCAAAACTAGCAGGCACGAGCAGACAAAAATGAAGTATTCGCGCAGCTTTTAGACCCTTGCATCACCAGAACAAGCGATTAGCCAAGCACAAGAGCGATTATTACAATCGCAGATTATGATTTGAGAAATGGCGACTAACAAGTGTAAATGTAACGATTATGATTTAGAATAGCATCATGGACTAGAATTTTTAGCAAATTTTATGCTATTCCGATTAAAGAAAGAAAAGCACAGTACATATTACTAAAATTGACTTTGAAATTGAAGATCTAAAACAAAGAAACCTGGAGATTGCAGGGAGAACAGCCAAGCAGAGCTGACTGGAGATCACTCACTAGGAGAGGATTTTCTCTCTTTGGAAGGCTAGAGAGAGGGTGTGATGCTTTCTCTTGAGTGGCTTGTTAAATATGAGCTTAAACTCTTATTTTACCAGTAAAAATTGAAGGAATATAATAGCAATCTCTAATTATTATAAATGAAGAAATATAAAGTGAAATCCAGGAAGATGAGTAACATGGACACCGTTACTTATCAATTTAAATATTTTTTGGTTAAATATCAGTTGAATTGGGACGGAAATTTATCGCATAAATTAAAGTAATTGATCATTGTAAATTTGAAGAAGTTTATGGCATAGAATAAGTCAGAATGGTGGAAGTGAGTGAGTTTATCAGTATAGTCTATTCCGCCCTTCAATAATATCATTGTATTTGATGCGATTTTTTCATCATTAATTTATTTTTTTAGTATATACCATCTAATATTTAGAAATACAATTGATACTAAATAATATAAGTTCAACTATCAGTCTACAAAGATGGTAGAACTCTCACAGCATGAATTTTTTTCATTCACATGATTTGAACTCGATACCTTATTTAAGGGTAAGAATCTAAGAGATGTCTTAATATCTTATCAGTTAATTAGTGAGTTATCTCATCTCAATAAGCACGCAACGCGGTTTGAGTAACTTGTAAATATAACAAATCAACCACCGCACTTCCCATGCCAGATTGTATTTTCAAAATCTCCATGCTCTTGTGGTCATTCCTTATTTATAATTATTACATTAAGCTCGAAATTTTATATTTAACTGAAAACATACCAAATGAGCACTACTTCATAGCACCAAGTCTCCTATAGTTGAATAAGTTAATATCTATCGAGGTATAGTCTCAAAAAATGCACTTCGAGTAAATATTTTAATACAAGTGCGTAGAAGGAAATTGAACCTGCGATTTTGGCATCACCAAAATGCACAAATCCATTTGATCACTGCTCTTAGTGTTGATACTCTTATGATCATTCAAACATGATTGTAACTTCACCTTTGCATCATCGAAAACAAGTGGACATGATACAAGAGAGGCTTCCCACGTGATAATGCTCTGCAGAAACTGTCATTGTAGTTTTACTTTTTCTCGAACTATCCCATACAAATGATTGTTTCAATAGCAAGTACATCGGTGAAAACCAAACCCAGAACCTCCTGGTCCTCGGTCGAGGGCGGTACCAACCATATCAAACCTCTTTTCTCACATTACATCCCATTTCCGACCCCCAATAAGCTACTCTCAGTCCCGGGGGCGATTCCATCGACTTGCTTGCAGTACTCTTCCCATGCCTCCTTGCAATTCTGATCGAGCACACCATCGGCTTGCAGGCAGATCAGAATGCAATAATCCATGCACGAGTTTGCTTCGCATGCAGCAACGTAAGCCATCAGAAGCACTGCAACAACAAGTGCCATCGTCAAGGTCGTCTTCTTATCCGATTCCATTTTTCCCACCTTCTTTCTTTCTTGTTCTTCCTCAATCTTTCCTTCTTTCTTTTTTTTCTGAAATTTGTCAAGGAAGAGAGTGGGATTTATTGTACAGAGAAAGGCTCTACACAGTTGTATTTATACAAAGGCTTCGGTTAGAGATACAGCTGCACGTAACTCTCCCTACTAACAAAAACAGGAATTCTATGGCTCAAACAAAAGCATGGTGTTGGAGACACATACAAGTTGTTGGCTTAAAGTTAACAAACATGTCAGATTAACTTAACTTAATAACCTATCTAACAGTTTTTTAACTTTGTCCTGTTAATCAAACAACGAATCGCAAGTACTTTCTTTCTTTCACTCTTTCTTTCTTGTTCTGAA
>JAOYND010183701.1:0-17477 GCA_025802135.1 Lagerstroemia fauriei
ATAGGGTAAGAACTGGACTTAATAAAATGAGGCAAGTTTAGAAACATTAGGGTACCGATTTAGGGCGTGTCATCTGGTTTGCGAGCCTGTTGAACGTAACAAAACTCCCGGATCCAAACTTTGGTTCGAGACCGACTAATAAAATTCTAGGTGGTTAGCGTCATGCTTCCTTAGGTGAATAATAGGTTTCTGATCGACATTAGGACTAGTTCCTTAAATGATTAGTGGCGACTCCCTTTCACACATTCATTGATGACCATGATGTCGCGAGACAGCCTGCAGAGATGGCCTGATTTTGGGGTGCGACAATTTGAATGCTATAATCTCCTATTTTATGTAAAGTCGAACTTTCTACTTTACTGGTGATTATTTTGCTCTGCATATTAAAGTTTTTCCTACGTATATTCAATATCATGTATTAGGAAATTTTCGAAAAAACCTTTGATGGAAATCCATTCAAATTAAAAAGGAAAATAGGCTTCAAATCGGTACGTTTTGAAAAATCTGTGGTGACCTAGGCCACTTTGGTGTTGAGTGAAACGCATGTACTGTTTGGAACACAAATTCGGGTCCTCGCATAGAAGCCGGTGCTTTATCCACTGTTAATTTGCTTAATTGTTGCACTAACAAATTCTTTTGTTTTTTTTTTATTTTCCGACAAGTTGCTGACAACCTAATTTGCCATGAAATATCTAGTGAGTAAAGGTTCCAAAAAATTATCAGCGACAACATTGGTTGTAATTTGCCAGAAATATTTTAAAAAATAAAGTTGTAAATATTGCTGGAAATTTTCAAGATATAAAGTTTATAGCAAAAGTTTCATCAAAATTATGTAAAAAAAAAAAGAAAAAGAATTCCAACAACAGTTTTCATGGGAAGGTATCTTGTAGTGTTTTAAATAGATACCTCAGAACCACTATTTGTCATGATCAATTTCATGGCGACAATGTTTTATACATATAAGTTGTATATATGTGCATTTAACGGAGCTCGGTATATGAGAAAACACATCTGATATATGATAATATAACACACGTACCATTTATAGATACACACAAAATGTCTATTTCTTCTTCTTCTTTTTTTTACAAAATCAATATTGATATGGACTAACATATACGCCTGATTCATTGAGACCTAACTCGCTCTCCTCACGCGACTGACTCAAGAAATACCGACTCACATCCAATGTCCGCTAAGTCCGACTTACTCCTACATGGACGTCAGACATCAACTAAGTCAACTTGCACCCATATTACAGACGTTGGATGCTCAAGTCCGACTCTCCCCCGCTAAGTCCGACTTCCACCCACACGGATGTCGGACATCAACTAAGTCCAACTTTCTCCCACATTACGGATGTCGGACGTTCAAGTCCGACTCTCTCCCCTATGGACGCCCACCAAGTCTAACTTCCACCCACGTGGACATTGAACATCGGGCATCCTCCAAGTCGGACCCTCACTTATGTGCTCAGCACGTGGGGGGACATGACCACGTCAGCCCTCCGTACTAATCGGGATCTATATATAACCCCATCAGGGCCAGGTAGAAAGCGGGGGACTCCTCTCTTCAACATCTCTTCTCCTTCTCCTCCCTCCTCCTCTTGATCAGATTCACTCTCTGACTTAGGCATCGGAGGGCCACTCCGGGGAACCACCCCGGACTTGGCTTTTTGCAAGTCTCCGGCAAAGTCCGCCGATCTTCTCCATCCCTAGGCCGGCTCCGATTTCACTCGAGGATCTCTCAACCTGATAGGCCACCCGAAGGTACTATCATTTTTTGGTGCTCTCGTTAAGAGTTCGAAGCCCCTAATTTATGAGCTGCTTACCCCACTTTGTTACCCCTACCTTGATCCACCACGCTCCCCCCCCCCTCCCTCTCCCGTTCTCCCCGCATAGTGAACACTCGAAGGGCACCACTTGAAAGATGTTGTCAAGGAAAGGAGGCCCGAATGATGCTAGCACTACGACAACCCCCAGACCCAGCAAGAACCACAACCACGGAGAGGGGGCAGTGATGCTCCCCCGCCCACGCTAGTGCTGGTCAACTAATCGTGACCGAACCGCCAGACATCTCCGAATCAACAGAGTCTACACCGTACGGGGTACTTAAGAACCCAGCCTCAAAAATCAAGAACAAGGCACCTTAGGGGGGCGGCCCCGGTAAAAGCTGCAAAAGGAGGGGTAATGTAGCTTAGTATCCGTATTGTCCCCTGGTACATAGACAACACGCCCCAAACATTGATGATGGACCGATGTCAGAGTCGTCTCCATACGGGCAGGGTACTACTCAACATTTGACTGTTACTCCACCTCCTCCCTACATCCCCGTACCGCCCTACCCAGCTGTCCCGCCAACACAACCGTGCCCGCTACTCGCATATGGATACCTCGACACCCAACATCCGACTTTAGCTTACATGGAAGACCGAATCAGAATCAAGGTGAAAAATGCCTTGACGACATTGGCCACAGGGAAGTCATCCCTACACGAGGACGACTGACTCACCCTCCGCTCCAGAGGTCTTCATGTCCCACTACTTCTTTCCCCAAGGATCCCACTATGATGGGAAGTCGGGTCTCAAGGCGCATTTACACCTCATCTTAGATACAATAATGGCCAGATGGATTTCAGACACCAATATGTGCCGACTCTTCCCACTAACGTTGAGGGGGGCGGCTTCCTCTTGGGTCCATTTGTTCCCTACAAAATCAAGACAATGTTCGACGCCACTGATGTCGGCCACGGGATCCCCCGGACCTGTGCCACGACCAAGCCCGACGCCGCCGGTGTCAGCCACGGGATCCCCCTGACCCGTGCCTGGACCAAACCTGAAGTCGCCGGTGTCGGCCACGGGATCCCCCGGACCCGTGCTAGGACCAAGCCTAACGCAATCCCTCGGACCCGTGCTAGGACCAAGCTCGACTCCCCCGGTGTCGGCCACGGGATCCCCCAGATCCGCACCAAGAGCAAGTCTCTCCCTCCGGGACACTATCACAAGATAGGTTTATGAAACCCCGGCCTTCACCAAGCCGGTCACGGTTGCTCTTACAACTCAGTGTAAACCCGTCTCCCTCCGGGATGCGGTCACTGGATAGGTCTGTGAAAACCCGACCTCCACCAAGCCGGTCACGGATAGCATGCTCCGTGTAAACCCGTCTCCCTCTAGGACGCGGTCACAGGATAGGCATGTGCAAACCTGGCCTTCGTCAAGCCGGTCACGGTTGCTCTAATGACTCCGTGTAAACCCGTCTCCCTCCGGGACATGGTCACATGATAAGTCTGTGAAACCCGTCCTTCACCAAGCCAATCACAGTTTCTCTTATGACCGTGTAAATCCGTCTCCCTCTGGGACGCAGTCACAGGACAGGCCTTCGCAAGCTCGGCCTTCGCCAAGCCGGTCACGGTTGCTCTAACGACTTCTTGTAAACCCGTCTCCCTCCAGGATGCGGTCTCAGGATAGGCCTATGCAAACCTGACATCTGCCAAGTCGGTTATGGTAGCTCTTACGCTTCATGTAAACCCGTCCCCCTCCAAGCGCGGTCACATGGCAGCTTTTATTGGTCCGACTTCAATAAGTAAAACCTTGGTTGTAATGCATGTCAAGCTCGACTTCATCAAGTCAGACCTCCTTAGCCAAAATGTATGCTAAATCCGACTTTTACAAGTCAAACCTTCATGGCCATGGTGATATGGACATTGGTCAAGCCCTACTCACTTCAGGTTGACTTTCCAAGTCAAACATTCTCGGCTACATTCGAATTTCTCGATGTTGGACTCCCCATACGTCGATGCCCAATTTTCACATTCTAGAGGATATGAACGTCTCCAACTCTTTACGTCAGACGGGGAACCAAGCAAATTTCTGCAACTCTGAACGTCCAGCTTCCCACATGTTCGAACCGGGGGAGAACTAGACAAGTCTTCCACCTCCCCAATGCTTTGACTCTCTACAAGTTCGGATATAGAACCAACATTTTCAAACCTCCCAATATCAACCAATCCCAATGTCCGACTTCCAACAAGTCTGACTTCTCACCACCCTGGACTTTCCGACATTTGACTTCTCGCAAGTTTGGACATCCTACTTTGAAGCAGTCCAGACATCTTAAGAACCAACTTCACACAAAGTTTAGACGTTCCAACGTCCAATTTACAAGTTTGCACATCCCGACGACCGACTTACATCTACTGCCCAACCTTACTTGCAACTTGGACACCCAACTTGCAAGCACCACCCAACCTTACTTCCATGAGTTGGGCACCTGACTTGCAAACACCACTTGACCGGCACCTAAGTTGCAAGCACTGCCCAACCTTACTTCCATGAGTTGGGCACCCGACTTGCAAACACCACTTGACCGGCACCCAAGTTGCAAGCACTGCCCAACCTTACTTCTATGAGTTGGGCACCCGACTTGTAAACATCACCTAACCGGCACCCAACTTGAAAGCATCACCGGGCCTTACTTCCATGAGTTGGGCACCCGACTTGCAAACGTTACCCGACCGACACCCAACTTGCAAGCACGACCCGACCTTACTTCCATGAGTCGAACACTCAACTTGCATGCCCAACTCGAGAGCACACTCGGCCTCGCTCCTAACCTCACTTCCCTTAGTTGATCACCCGCCTTGGAGGTCGATCGGCCTTGCTGCATGAATCGGGAACCGAACTTGCGAACGTACTTGACCTCACTTCCCTTAGTTGAGCACCCGACTTGCGATACCGACCGGTTTCCACCTGACTCGCAAACAACGCCCAACCTCACTTCCCTAAATCGAGTCCGTGACCCGCAACCAACATCCATGACTCCCCAATTCGATGAGTCAACCGCCCGACTCCCCACTTCAATTTGAAGAGACGACTGCCTGACTCCCAAACAACGTCCAACCTCACTTCCCTTAGTCGACCACCCAACTTGGGAGATCAACCCGCCTCACTTGTGCGAGTTGGGCACCAACTCATGAGCATGCCTGACCTCATTTCCAACCTCACTTCCTTGAGTCGGGTGGTACTCCTGACACCGCGACAACCTCGATGCCCGACTCAACGAAGTCGGGTACTCGTGGACACCGATGCAACCCCGACTCTCCCACTTATGGAAGTCGGGTACCACGGACATACCCGACTCAAGGAAGTTGGGTACCCGCGGACACCGAAGCACTCGACTCCCTACTTACGGAAGTCCGGTATCAAGAACGCCTCGCAACCCATGGCCCTACTTATGGATGTCGGGTATCAAGAACACCTCGGCAACCCATGGCCCAACTTAAGGAAGCCAGGTACCCATGGACACCGATGCAACCCCGACTCTCCCACTTATGGAAGTCAAGTACCACCGACACACCCGATTCTAGGAAGTCGGGTACCCGCGGACACCGAAGCACCCAACTCCCAACTTATGGAAGTTGGGTATCACGAACACCTTGGCAAACCATGGCCCAACTCAAGGAAGTCGAGCACCCAGAACACCGCGGCTGGCCCGAACACCGCGGCAACCCCGACTCTGACTCAAGGAAGTTGGGTACCCATGAACATCGTGGCAACCCCGAACCCCGACTCATGGAAGTCGGGTACCTGTGGACACCAAAGCACCTCGGCTTCCGACTCACGGAAGTTAGATACCACGGACACTACGCCAACATTAGCGCCCGACCCAAGGAAGTCAGGTGTCACTGACACTGCAACAACACCGGTGCCGGACTCACAAAAGACGGGTACCGATGTACATCCTGCGAACCTTGGTGTCTGACTCAAAGAAGTTGGGTGCACGAAAAGTATAGAAATTCTAATGGTCGAAATCCCAACACCCGACTTTATCAAGTTCGGATCGAGGGAGAAATTTTTTCCCAACTTCGACCTCTCGACGTTGGTCTTTTACAAGTCTGGACTGGGGGACAAAATAAATTTTCGATCCCGCGATGTCCGACTTTCACAAGTCCGGACTAGGGGACAACATATTTTCGATCTCTCAACGTTCTAGTTTCACAGATCCAAACTGGATCCTCAGCCTGCTGAAGTTGGACTTTTATCATTAGGGATTGAAAGACCACACTTCAAAACTATCCCCTTTGGTGGTTCCTTTCCAATCGAACATATCTACTTCCCGGCATCAAACATGCCGAGAAGTGGGGGACAAATGATATGGACTAACATACACGCTCGATTCATTGAGACCCGACTCACTCTCCTCAAGCGATTGACTCAAGAAATACCGACTCACATCCTATGTCCGCTAAGTCCGACTTACTCCCACACGGACATCATATATCAACTAAGTTCGACTTGCACCCATATTACGGACATTGGACGCTCAAGTTCGACTCTCCCCCGCTAAGTCCGACTTCCACCCACACGGACGTTGGAAAAAATCAACTAAGTCCAACTTTCTCCCACATTACGAACGTCAGACGTTCAAGTCCGACTCTCTCCCATAGGGACTCCCACCAAGTCCGACTTCAACCCACATGGGCATTGTACATCGGGCATCCTCCAAGTCGGACCCTCACTTATGTGCTCAGAACGTGGGGATATGACAACGTCAGCCCTCCATACTAATTGGGATCTATATATTGCCCCATCAAGGCCAGGTAGAAAGCGGGGGACTTCTCCTCTCTTCAACATCTCTTCCCCTTCTCCTTCTCCTCCCTCCTCCTCTTGATCAGATCACTTTCTGACTTAGGCATCGGAGGGCCATTCCGGGGAACCACCCCGGACTTGGTTTTTTGCTGGTCTCTGGCGAAGTCCGCCCATCTTCTCCATTCCCAGGCCGGTTTCGAATTCACCCGAGGATCTCTCAACCCGATAGGCCACCCGAAGGTACTATCAAATAAAAAGATAAATAATAAAAATAAAATCATAAAAATAACACTAAATAAAAATAGAGAATAGAATAAAACGAGTTCGGTGTGAGGCCAAAATCGACTGTCCACAGAACCTAAAATACTTGTTTATCTGGGAGTCAAGAGTGGCTTTTGGTAGGTGTCGTGGCTGCAGTAAGTTCCAATGTTGCATTTCCATCTAATGGATAGTATCGTGTAGTATTAGAAAGTATTAAAGAAATATTATGTAACCATATATGTAGACAGTGTATTCAAATATAAATACATACGCATCACTACCAGATTGGTGGTGTGGAAAATTCCCAATATCTGCTTTCTCTTCACCATCAAAGGTGTGAAATACACCTTCTCTTTCACCCGGTCTCTGGCGGGCTTCATCACAGTGGGAACGTGTCACTTAGTTTCAACTTTCTTCTTTTCCTGCTTGGACTCTTTCATGGCCATGAGTCTCTTGACTCTTGCAGCCAGATTGGAGAAATATGGAGCGGATTGATGATCGCACTTTTGGCCAATTTTTTATTTTTCAGTATGCATTGAAAAGCAATCGTCTTCTCCTGTTGCAATAGCTGTTCCACCTCCCCGAAACCTTTAAGAATCTTTCACACCATTGACGTAGGGTCTCGCCATCTTTCCACTTTTAGACGAATACTTCCATAAGATCTTTTTTTAACCTATAGGAACCGACAAAACTTTCCAAAAAAATTTTCTGTTAACTGCTTGAAACTTCTAATTGATCTTGGTTATAAGGAATGGAACCAATACGCAATGGTCCCGAAAAGCATTGCTAGAAAGAGCAGATATCAGATCTCTTCTATAGCTTGGCGCCCTGGGAGGGAAGTGACAAGTTTTCTTATGTGATCCTGAGGGTTGGATTTACTATCTTAGGACAATATCTGGGGAATTAGAAATTTTCATGGGAAGGTTACCAATAAAATATTCTTATCCAATGGATACGTGATGTCTTCTTCGCGTAGAAGCAGCTCATATCTCTTTCATGTCGTCGCTTCCCTGCCTTCAACACCTGTTCTGCAACTATCTTTTACACATCTTCATGGGAGAAGGACGCTGGAGCTGATAAATTAACTGCCTTGCTAGGGAGGTTGATGGCCTATCCGCCTAGTTCTCTGGTGTCGGAGTTGGGTCTTCCTTCTAGTTTTCTAGCTGGGCATGAGAAAAAACTTCATCTTTCTCTCCTTTTACGCTGCGGCTCTTTAAGGTCTGCTTGCACCTTTGAGTCACACTTTCAGTAATCAATGCCTCAATCTTTCTCTTCATTTTATCAAAGAGGCTGTCAAGTAAGCCCATCGAAATGTTCATGATGGTGAATTCCAGCTCGTCCTTCTACCTTCTGGGGTGACGTCACCTGGGGAAGTTCATCCGCTTCTTCCTCCAACTCATGCGGTAGTTATTGACTTCCTTTGTCATTTGCTATATCCGTTGTCCGTCCACTCCTTGTTAGGGCTATAGCCTTTGCTTTCAGTTCCCACGGACGACGCTAACAACTCCATGGGCTTTTTACCGGGCTACGACCCCTTTTTCATTATCAAAGGATTTTTGGCTTAAGAAATTTAGACCCATAACACTTATTTGATTATAGGGAAAGAAAAGTTCTCTCTCTTTACTTGATCACACATCAATGAGATGCTAGAAGTGCCCCTGTGCATAGTTCAAGATGCGAACTCTTCTTACGTTTGGTACACTTGCAAGGAAAAGAATGGAGTGGAAAGAATAGTTTAGCCTTTTATATTTCATATATTTTGCTTACCAGCAACCTTAAAATGGATACGTGTGATTCATTAGAATAATTTTTCATCTCATCTCGGTGGAATGGAGATTCCTTAAAAAGTGTAAGCTAATGATCATTCCATCACGTCTTAAAATTGCATCCCTTTAGATTTTCAAAACGAATATAAAAGATCACTAATTTTTTCTGTTATTACGTTTGATACACTTGAAATGAATAGAATGAGCCCTTTAGCCTTTCATTTCATATTTTCTACTTGATTCCACTTTTGAAAGTAATTATATGCATATTAAGTGCAAGCTTTTTTCTCAAATTGATGGAATGAGGTTTCCTTCAACAAAGTTAGGGAATGGTTATTCCATCAATTATATAATTGCATTCCTTTATGTTTTGAAGGAGCTCAAATGTCACTAATTTTATTTATGTGCTATTACATTTTTATTTTATTCAAGTCATTCAATTTCATTCCATCATACCAAACATAACCTATGTGCTATACATTTTACCCTATAAATCTCATTCTATTCCATTTTTCTCCATTTCTTCACACCATGCATTACCTTAGTTTCTAGCATAGAAGACAGGCCCTTGTTTTTGCTTATTATGACACCAACAAATATTTATTACCTTTTATTTTCTGATAAATTATCGAAAATATAATTGACATAATATTTAGAATAAATGTTCCGATAAAGTACCAACAATAGTATTGCCACAATTTCTGCAAAAAAACAAAATGTACAAAAAATGTTCCCAGAAAAAACTTTTTGTTGAAATTTACTGAAAATGCCAAATTGAATTTATTGCAAAAGATTTTACCAAAAGTTTGACACAAATATTTAATAAAAAACTATTCTGCAACACATCTATATACTTGTACTAAAGGAGAATGTCAATGGAGTATGGGGAGAGCGAGTACCCCAATGCGAGTAAGAAAATCTGGAGTAAATATTCCGTGCGTAATACATAACGAGTTTGTTGTGTAAATCTCTTTTAGATTTTGACACATGTAAAGTTTTGGAGTTTTCGAGAGACAACTTTACACGTGTCAAGATCTGAATGGTAATTTACACAACGAATTCGTTATGTATTATACACTAAATATTTACTCAAAAATCTAGATTTTGTACTGTCTATATAATTTATTTATTTCAAAAATATATATTATCTATTGTTTTCTTTTAATATGAGTATGAAACTATTATTATTAAATGCAATCACTACCTGTTCGAATGTAATTTTTAGGAAAGAAATATTTCAAAAATAATTATTATTACAGAAACATTTGTATGTTGAACCTCAAATTACCCCGTAGCGGAGCGCGGGCTTTTCAACTAGTATATTCTATTTTAGCTATTATAATACAATGTTGACGTCAATTCAACTATCCATAATGATGAATATAAAGGTCTTGGTATTTGATACTAAGTTTTAAAGGATTTGTATATATGCACAAAAAACTGAATGTAGATAGATATTTTGTGAAAATGCATCTTGCACGTGATAATATCACACACATCATTTGTGGCGTACACAAATAAAAGCTATTCTAAGACAAATCAAGTTTCACCAACAAAAGATTTGTGAAGATTTAGATGTCCTACTTCTTTTGATAGTAAGAAAGAGTTGAGTAAACTGTTTGCAATACAGTAAAAATAAGTAACACAGAGGCTACAACGATAGACAAGATTGCCCAGGGGCTATTGAGATAATTTCTTCTTAAGGACGCCATCCACACATGTCTTTTCTTTCTGCAATGCATAGTCAGGTCATGGACGATCTTCTTATAATAGAACTCTGATGAGATTACGACATGGTCGTTCATCCTGTTGAGCATAGTTGATATCACTTCATCATCACTCATTAAGCTGTTGATGATCCCACGACGGCGGAGTAATTCAACATCCTTTGGAGAATCAACCAGACCATCCATGAAAGCCATGTAATCAGCTATATATTTTACACTGTCACCCTGAGCATGCTCCTCGTATGCAATTAAATTTCGGAATATAACCTCTGTATGATCACTTATTTCAATGATTGGGATCTCTAGTACCCCGTCATTGAATTTGATGTCATGAAATTTTCCTTTCTCTATACCCTTGAATCTGACTCCCAAGTCAATCAACTCTGTGGCCGAGTATGTGTACTTCATCTGTGGTATATCTGTTGCATCTG
This sequence comes from Lagerstroemia fauriei, assembly GCA_025802135.1. NCBI lineage: Eukaryota > Viridiplantae > Streptophyta > Magnoliopsida > Myrtales > Lythraceae > Lagerstroemia > Lagerstroemia fauriei. The sequence continues at coordinate 10,772 of JAOYND010183701.1, forward strand.
CAGGTCCTTTACTTCTGACTTGATGCTCTTGCTCAGCTCCTCTATTAGTTTCATATTTCAGTTCTAGTGTCTCCTCAATTAGCATAAACTTGCGTACAAGATCCAAAAGGTGCTTAATATCACTAAGCTTTTCCGGATCAAGCACCTTACTTTCTGAGGAAATTGGGCTTGAGGTAAGTGGGTTCGGAGATAGGTTGGAAATGCTTTGTTGTGCAATATGCTCTTCACGAGAACTTTGAGCATGAGGTAGGTGAGAATAAGTGGGAAGAAATTCTAAAGCAGTGAATATAAGCATAAGTGAATTAGGTTGATCCCAGATCATAGTGTGTAGCTTTTCCAGAATAAAGAAAGGGAGCTGATTTTCAATGAGAAGTAAATCACGGGCTAAAATTTCTCGAACCCAACATATCTTAAAAAGAGGGTCCATATTATTTATCTCTTGGAAATCACTCCATGTATCTCTATTAAATAATTCGATGACGAAGCAACCATCGGTTAGCATCATTTTCAAAAAGTCATATTGACTAAGAGTAATGGCTTCTGCATAGTATGACCTCGCCTTTTCTTCCAATTCTTTTAGGGCAGTGAGGTAGTTGTTCAGCTGCTGAACCTTCGAAATGCCTTTTTCACATTCCACTCGCTCAATGAGTTGGTTCAAATAGCGCAACTTGTGCTCCTCCATATACTGTAGGCTGCTCGCTCGTTTGGTGTAGTGATAAGGACCAACAGACAGCAATACGGGTTCGTATGCCTTCTCATTCACCATACGTAATTGATGATGAACTTTGCATATGTAAGTATTTGGTAATGCTGGAGGTACAGAGTTAAGCTTATCGATGATATCAATTGCAATGGCATTTATATTTTGTTCCTTTTGGGTACTTGGTGTACGTTCAATCACCTGATCATGATGATAAAATTTCACTTATCACACAAAATAGAAACATGAAAATGTAATTTGGGTAAAATGAAGTTCACATCATGAACTTATCATACTTCCAACATGTTCTTATAGATAAGAAGGATGTTAATGCTCTATCCTATAAGACCAGTGGCTTTTGCCAATCTAATGCACCTAATATTAATATTTATACCAACAACATAGGTTGGTTGAACTTGTTAAATACCACTTCCCGTTAAATTGAGATCTCACTTCAAGTTTCGTAAATGAATTAAATCTATGATTTGAGGAGTTTTATCCTTTAAGCCAACGATTCAGCTCGAATCTAAATTAGTCGGGATTTATTCAACATCTGAAATTATATTTTAAATGTTTCAATGCCTAAAGTGAGCATTCCGAAGTTTGATGTGAAACGAAAATGCAATGGTAAAAATAACAGATAAAGCATTGACCCTAATTTCTCTCTTCAAGGTAACCGGTAAAGCAAAATGTATAAATTATGAAATCACAGATAAGGAGAAATATTTAATTTCCTATATCAAATTTTCCGAAAAATAATACTCCAAAAATTTGTTTTTCCTACAAACACAGGATCAGGTCAACTTCATGTAATGTCATTATCTTGGTCAAGTTAGACCAGAAATTATCTACTTTCTAGTCAATTTCACACAAAGTTTTCATATTAAAAATGTGTTGCAGGGGTCTCTCGACTCTCTAAATGTCAGAACTTTCCATCCAATTTTTTGCAATGGTCTGATTATATATATATGTAGGAGTGTGAAATGGGAAATCATAACCTTGTAAGGGAGTTTGCCATTCAGATTTTGACACGTAGAAGGTGAACTCTCAAAAATTGTAAAAAGTTTGTAGTGTCAAGATCTAAGAGAGTTTAACACAATAAACTCATTGTATTATACACCAAATATTTATAATGTTCGCCTAACATTATCTGTATAGCCGTTTTTGCTGGTCCCATCAACGCAACCAATAAAGCCAAAAGCAAAAGCATAAGTTTACACAGTCAATAATAACATATTATATATAGCGTTATACAATAAAAAATATCATATAGTCCAACAATCACTTCATTCTAATCGGAAAGGCGTAGACTTGGTACAGTTTGCACCGTTTTAGATCCGATATCTAGAGATCTTTGGTTCGATTCTCATCAATGGGGGACTTTCTGTGCCTTTTATTTCTAGCCATTCTATCGCTTTTCTAGACTTATATACCTCATCTGTACACTGGAAAAAAAAAATGGAAGGGAAAATCCTCTTCCTCCCTGCCTTCGTTTCTGTAATATTAATATTTTCACTTCAAACCATATAATTTTTCCATAGTTTCCTCCGTTCTCCGTAAAACCCATGGAAGAACATTGCTATGTTTTATAAAGAGTGAAATGAAATTTGTAATTTAAGCTTCTATTTTATGTTTTTACTTGATTACACTATTAAGAGTTGTTATAAAATATCTAACACATTGAACTACGAAAGTATTTTATACATGGAGGAATTCTTTTAAATTATTGAGAACTTTATTTCATTAGAACCAATTGGTCAAATAAAATATTATGAGTTAATAAGTCATCTTAAGCATTTTATCCTTAAATTTTGCAAGAGATTAAATGCATATTCATCTTAAAGTTAATATTGATAGGTGTTGCGTATAACTATCTTATATTTCTAATTTTTTATTATAATTAATCAATAATGGGATTAACCTTTTGTAAGTGGAAATGGATTCTCGTGTAACACCATCTAACTTTTTGAGAGGTCAAACAAATTTTTATTGGCTCCATCTAACTAATAAAATAACTAATATTCGATATAGTATCATAACAAGTTCTCTACATACACATATATATTCCATAAACTGTACAAATCATCGAATAAAACTCAAGATCATTTTCTATTACCTGACTGTTGCTCGTGCTAATTTCTGTCGTATCAATCCTCTCGTCCATTTCATAGAACTCGTTCTCTTCTTCACCAGTATTTTTATGATTTGAGTGGGGTGCTTGGTAATTCACCCAATGAGCTGCTTTTATAGTGGGAAAATACTATCATTCTAGCGATGCTATGCAACTTCATATTTACACAAGGACATATAAAACCTCTCTCAAAAGCAAGGCATCAGAAGGGGGCAAGTTTCTAACTTAAAATTATTCTAGCCTTGTTAGTACCAAAAATGCTGTCATTGATTACAAAAGGGACCAACCCCGAGGGTTAACTCAAGTGGATAGGATGTACTTACGACTCGTGTGGAAATCCATGAGGTCAGAGGTTCGAATCCCTCTTTTGAGCATGTAGCTTGGATTAATTTTTACAGATGGATTTCTTAATTTAACCTGTAGACATGATCCGATGGCAAGAGTTGGTTTTTGGAGTATGCTGCACTTCTGGGAGTATACGATCATTCTGTGTTCGGGTTTATGTTTAGAGAAAACATGATATAGATTCCTTAATAAACACAATCAAGGAATTTATCTGACACTACTGATTTTTTTTGCTCATTTTGAGAGGTAAAGTAGACAAAAGCATTGAAAGGCAAAAGTAAGCAGAGGAACAACATCTGCCGTAACATTACCAGCATGCATTAATACCTTACTTCAGCTTCCAAAGCGGAGAAATTCTTGGAGTGAGACTTTCTTTCTAAAAAATTCCAGCTTCATTCATACATAACAGCAAAACTTCTATCGGCCTTGGCAATTTTTTGAGTGTTGGGATCTTGCCCGTATGAAGATGTCGGACATTGGGTTGTAGTAAAAGGAACTGATAAGTAAGATGAGAAATAAGAACAACAAAACCACGTGGTAAAATCTTGTCGTGAAGGGTACATCCACGATGCGGAGCAAAAAATCCATTAGATCGAAATAAATTATTATAGTTTCATAGAGACTCCCAATCTCGCAGCCAAGCCCCATTACAACCCCTCTTAGAAAATAGTTTGAAACTTGATCCAGGAACAGATCAAGAAACTTGGTTGGGGGGCTGAAACTCCATAGGACACTAGTATAACGAAGTCAGGAGGGGACGAAACTCCATAGTTCAATAAAAATTTGAACGAAATCAAGTAAAATATACATAGTATAAAAGGATTTTTCCCAACTCAGGGGGGCGATCGCGCCTCCCCCCAAATCCATCCCTGACCTGATCTCTCATTTTTTTTTACACTGTAGTATTATCAAGAAGTTTATAAGAAAAACCAATCAAGATTCCTCATCCTATCATTAAAAACTCATAATCCTATATATAGAGATATAACACAGTAAAAAAGATATCTGATATTTTCTAATTATCCTCTAAAAAATATCTCAATTTAATTTAATATTAGATTACAGGAAATCAGAATATTTCAATTTTAAAATTAGAATATGTTTTTCTTTCAAATTTTCACTCATCCATTCAAGATCTTCGAGCCCCACGAATATTTAGTTTCATGCGAGACAATTACAACAAATTTCCACCTTGGCTCGCATCAAGCAAACCAGAACCTTGAATTTGATTTCTCTGCTCGTCCCATTCACGGCCTCCATCTCATCATGCATACACTACTAAAGTCCAAGCCACCCTTGAACTTATTCGAGGTAATGGGTTTCATCGTAGTACCCTTGGAGGTTTCCAGCTGACCAATCTACAATCCAACTTTGACATAATTTCAACATTATCCAAGATCACCACCCTTGAAACTCGATTTGTTCAAGGGATCTTGGCTACTTCCTCTACCCGCACATGCTCTTTCTCTTGTAGATATTGCTGCCTCCCTACTAGCCTCCATAACTTACCAACTCCAACCTCTACGGACTAAGTTGAGGAGTTTTTATCAATTCCATCTTATATTGGGTCTTGTTCATAAAGAGCTCGACCACAACAAGTTTATCAATAGACACACACTTATTCATGAAGGATTTCAAAATCTTACCATTGGCGGAAAACATCTTACACACGTTCACCATTTCGTACTCAAGATCATCCAAGTATTTTTTAGAAGTCAGACACACAATTGTAGGGGTAGGGTCCGATTCTAAGACTTAACAGGATACGGACCGGATCCAAAATTTAGAAATCGGTCTTATATAGAGTAGAGCCCGGGTATTGTGAAGAAAATACAGGGTACAGGGTACCCGAACCACCTGATCACCGCTAAGTGGAGGCCAACTCCTTTGGGGCGATGGTGACCGAAATCAGGGAGGCCTTCTCGCGTCTGCAATTTTCCGGATGGGAAAAGAAGATTATGAGAAACGAAGACGGTATTGCACTCGGGAGAAAAGGGAGAAAAATCAAAGAATTCAACTCAGTAAAGCAAACGAATTTTTCTTTTTAGAAAATGTGCAGTATAGACAATGAACTAATTTTCACCTCTAATAAACGGCAGTTGTCACTTAGATTTTTACAAAGAAAATACTCGGTGATATTTTTAATAATTGATGTACAACTCATGAATATTTAAAATATTGTACCCATGCACATACACCTATACCTATATCTATATATAATATAAATATATATATATATATATGCGTAAATGCCTGTCATGTTTGGTGGCCTTTTCTCTTTTCCAAATAACCCTTCAACGTATGAAGTTTGATTTTTAGAAACCATAATACTAATAAAAATATAGATGTGATAATAAAATTAATAATATATAATTACCCATTTCTCTCTCTCTTTTATTTCACTTACAAGTTACACTTTTCTTCTATTTTCTCCCTGCCATTTTATTATATATAATATTACTCAATTTTTTCCTAAATTAATTACTTAATGTTCATATTTAATTTTTCAAAAATCGAACACTTCAAGGCATGAGCTGCAATTAACATTTTGTTTGATCTTTCATTTACATGTTCACAATTTTTGTTAATTTTATTAAATAATAAAATTCATGCATAGCACATGTCAATTTCTAATGTGTATATATACATATTGTTTCATTAAGAAATGGATGGTAGTGATACATCTGCAATCGGTCACCGACACGATGAATACTCATTACGTATGCTGACCTTACATGGGTGTTTAATTATAAGTTTATAAAATCTTTTTTTTTAACCAGTAAGTTTATGAAATCTTTTTTGTCCGACAACTTCAACTAATTTTGGTTCGTGGTCTTCTTTGGATCACCGCGTGTTCATCAATCCCAACAGTTGACTGTTAGTAAAGAATCAGGGCCATACTCTCGGGGAATATTTAAGTAGAGCTATTTAGTCACAAGCGCGGTCAAAAATTTATTTTTTTGGTATATAAATGATATATAAATCTAGAAAAAACAGAAAGAAAATGAGATAAATGAGGTATGAAAAATTGCACCGGTGAGATTGAATTAGAACCTTTACTTTTTTTTTTTTTGATATCGATGGTGTCCGGGCCGGCCACTGGAGCGACAACGATTCCCGACTAGTCCACCGGACGGTGCATTGTATGGCCTGGGGCCCGCCATTAATCCCCAGATACCGTCCTTCGAGAGGTTTGAACCCATTTGCTGGCATACTGCTTGGTGTCAGTTTACCAGTTGAGCTGCCTTCTTGGAGGCAATTAGAACCTTTACTTGATCGTGTGGGAACCATACTTCTTTCTCATAAAAAATTGATATTTGATAAGTCCACATGAAGACAAAATGGCTGTAGGTGCAATGTCTGAAATCCTTAAACGATAAAAAATTTTCAATGACTTGTCTCAACACATGAATTCATACTTCATGTATTACTTAAATTATTGCAATTTGGGCCGATCAAAGCGAGCAAGAATTTGAAAATTAGAGAAACATGGCAAGTGGGTGGAAATATATGTCTTTTGTATCGTGAAG
>JAOYND010183802.1:0-17462 GCA_025802135.1 Lagerstroemia fauriei
TCTAAGTTTTCAAAAAATTTACCTTCTAGATTAGACTGATTTTTCTGTTTGCATCATCCCTCACTTGGAAACTTAATCATATCCAACTAATTAAAATTATACTTATAAAATTTAATTTTTTTATCTTTTCATAATATTTTAATACAAGAAAATTTTATATTATATACAACCTGATATTCAAAAAGTTAATGGTGTTTGACTGCTTTAGGCTCGAGCAGGTTCCACTCACGAAAAATGTAAAACTCTTCCAACATGAATTTTCTCTATTCGCAATTCTCAAATAGGAAACTTTAATTAAGAAAATGAAATGTCGAACCATTTCAATTAATTCATATTAATTATCTATAAGGTTTTTAGACAAGGAGTATAAGGGCAAACTTTAATTAGTTGAAAACTTAATCATATCCAACTAATTAAAATTATACTTATCCAAAAAATGGATTTAATATATTAAGTGTTAAAACCCTTCAATTCAATTCAAATTTTTTTATCTTTTCATAATATTTTAATACAAGATAATTTTTTGTTACATACCACTCGATATTAAAAAATTTAATGGTTTCTGACTGATCAAAGTTTGGGTAGCTTTGACCCACGAAAAAAATAAAACTTTCCCAACGTAATTTTTTTCTATTCGTAATATTAAAATCCGAGATTTTAATTAACAAAAAAAATGTTAAACTATTTCAACTAATTCATGTTAATTGAATATAAGATTTTAGACAAGGAATATAAGGGCAAAACTTTATTAAGCAATCAATATTTAAACTTTTTAAATCTTAAAGGGGGCCTCGTTTGGGATATGTCTGGCACTCAAGATGGATGAGACCTTCACCGGTTGCATGTTTGGCGGGTAAAGTGACGCGCTAAGCTATGCCAAGGTGCATATATATACACACACTAAATGCGAACGCGTAATGTGCACGAAATTATTAAATATATAGTTGATTATTAAATCATACTTTCTATTTTACATATTTTCTTATATTTTACATTTGTCATCAATAAAAAATAAAATATATAATTAGAAAAAAGAAAATTAGAGAGTAGTTAGTGGTAGTTATAGTTTTAAAAGTGATTTTATCATTTCACTTATTTATCATTTTTATTGGTTTATTTATTAAACTTCAAAAGTGAGACCAATTATCTTTGTCCTAACATATAATAATAGATATATGTGTATATATATACACACATAGGAAGACATCATGAAAACCACAGGGAGAGAAAATCGTAGAGCATGCATATGTCGTGGCCAGGTGAAATATACGAGTGTTTCTTCTAAACTCATAAAGAGAGTGTTCATTCAATGCCGTAGGCAAAGTATTTTCTACATGTGAATAAGTATATCAATTGTAAAAATAGATGTTAGAAATCCTATTTATTTATCATTTTTACCAACTGAATCATATATACTTGAAAATGACTAATTCAATCCCTATAAGATCAGTGTTGATCCACTTTCAGTCCGAATTATCATTGTTTGATTAACGGTTCCATGAACGATATGAAGTCCACGTTAGCAAAATAGTGGTAATTTGAACTAAAAGTGTAACAGAACTGATTTTATAGGACTGAATTAGCCATTTTCAAATATATATGATTCAACTGTAAAAAATGACAAATATATAGGACTTCTGTTGTTATATCCACAAAAAAGTATATGAATAGAAAAAGGAAGAAAAAGAGGATTTTTCGGTCATATTAAAGAAGAGGATTCACCATAGTGATATTGTTGTTAATATGAGTCTGAGTGACCTTGTATTTTTCTCCCATAAATGATATTTCATACCCGTTTTCCAGTTTGTACCATTGGCATCTACAAAAGTAACAAGTCCTAACTATTTTAGTTCGAGCCGGGTGGGTCTATTAGGGGTAAAACTCTTTTAAGGTAAATTTTTTCTATTTAATATCCTTCTACTCTATTGTTTCTCTCATTCTATTTTATAATAGTGATGGCTATTATTCTTATGGAGAAGCCCACGAGCATGACAAATGGCGTGATTCCAAAATACATTGGTCTTTTCTTCATTGTAGGCAAAAGCAAAAGTTTTGCATCAAAATGAATTGGTTGAGGTTGTGAAATTTTCACCCGGTCCATAAGAGGTTGGGCCCATGTCCATCCCAAAAGCTGAAGCTGATAGGATGGCGATACCCACTTTCTTATAAATCAGGTTTCAACTCATCAATTCTCTAATGTGAGATTTAGATATCTCAAAGCCCGCCCTCACGTAAAAACGTGTTCAAACTTGACATGTGCCCTTAAACACCCGCCCTCAACAACTGACATCGAGCCGGGTATTTCTCTTCCGGTCTCGAGTGAGGGGTGACAACTACCATGAGACAGCCTTCTCTACCGTCCTCGAGCTAACAAATGGCCTCTAATCGGGTATTTTTCTTCCGGTCTCGGGTTTATGGGCCACAAGCTCCACACTCGGGCCTGATGTGGTGTGAGTTCAAGATCAACCCGCACTAATGCCATGTGAAATTTTCACCATGCCCGTAAGAGGTTGGGCCCATGTCCATCCCAAAACTCAAGCTAATAGGATGGTGGTACCCGCTCTCTTATAAATCAGGTTTCAACTCATCAATTCTCCGATATTAGATTTATATATCTCAACATGGTGTTGCGGCACTTTTTCCCTTTAAGCAACATCTCAAGTTTGAGTATTGGGAATGAAGGAAATTCACCTTATGAGAGTTTTATCCTTTAGTGTACTCACCCAACTCGAACTAGATTAGTCAGGGTCCGTTGGACTTTTGGATACAGTTAAAAAAAAGCAAAAACTTTGCTTTTGGCTATAAATATGGCAACTAAATGGGGGATGGAGTAAGGTATTGTTATGCTCTGATTGCCTAGTCTTGTTTCATGTTATTGGATCGGCCTCTCATGCATCGTGAGACATATCATCTGTTATATATAATATTATAAGTGCCTTTAAGAATATTGTAAACCAGAACTATGTATGGATTGATAGAAACTTGAATAGGGATGCTCATGAGATAGGTCAAATAGGGAATAATATGAATGTAGATGGACTTTGTATTCCTATTGCCCTCAATTAAACATGTCCTTGTTCTTTGACAGTAGGAGTCGATCATCTGTTTCATATCCCAATAAGTCAGTGGTCAGTTGCTGGTTTTCTATCAGTAGTTGGTTGTCCAATTTATATCCCAGTGCATCAACGATTAAACTCTTATTGCTACAATAAACAAATAAACAATCATAATATATTATCAACAATATTCCATCCTGTTTCTAACTAGTTCTCATATTTCCTCGACCTCATAAAGACCATCATAAATATAATAACCATAAATCATATTTAATATTGTAAAATATTTACCTATGCCTACAAAAGTCGGTGCTCGTTTCCATCTAAAAGTCTAAATTATTTTTTTTATTAAAAAGCATTAACTATTTAGAGGTGGTACTTAATTCTTTTATAAATTATGTTTTGATTTCTTAACTCTCCGACATGGAATTTATTCCTCAACATCCACCTAAGCTATTAGGAGGAGGTACTCGATTCTCTTATAAACTAGGTTTCAATCTCATAACTCTCCGTATGAGCTTATTCCTCAACACTTGCTATCATGTAATAACATGGCTTACACTTGTCACGTGTCCTTAAGCACCCATCCTCAATAACTACCCTTGAACCATAGATTTTTCTTTCAATCTGGGACGAGGAACAAACACCACAAAGCATTTTTTTTTTCTTTCATCCCTAGGCTAACAATTTTATGAGTCGGACTTTGTATTTCGTACTCGATAAACTTTGCCACGAGTCAGTCATTTTTCTCCTGCTCTCGAGTTTAACTGATCATGAGTTCCACACTCAAACTTGGCATGGTGTGAGTCCACGTGAAAATCTACTCTGATACCATGTAAAATTTTTAATGGGCCTTACAAGAGTCTGAGTTTGTTTCAACCTAAAAGTTTTAGTTATTATGAGATAATAGTGAATTCTATTATTAACTAAGTTTTAATCTCTTATATTATCTGATGTAAGATTTATTCCTCAATAAATATATACCTCCATTTTATAATGGAATAAAGTACTCACAACAAATTTACTAAGCATTGGTTCCAATGTTAAGCACTCCAAAATACACTTTTAGCCTCTTCCATCCCTAGTAATTGAAAGAAGACAGAATGATATACATACATATATATAAGTCGCACCCTCAAGTTATCTTGAGATGTGACCCATAACTATCGAGTTATTGACTCAAGGAACGATGAAAAAATCCACAGATTTAAATCTCCTAAAATTTGGGGATTTTGGAAAGTGTTATTTGTTATATTTTTTGAATAGAATTTCTTCATGTTAGATATATATCTCAAGATGTATGGGATATATTTTAAATATATTCTTCAATTTTATACTTGTACAAATATAAATAGGGGATTAGCATCCTAGCATCGATATGAGAGGGATGAGAAGTGCATATTGTGTTCAGATTTTGTACTCCACTTCTATCTTGATATAGTGAAAACTTTGATTGAGCCCCCTTAGCCAGTGGAGTACGGACCTCGTTGTCCGAAATCACATATATTGTGAGTGGTCTTCTTTTTCCCTTATTTTCATGATTATCTTCCATGTTTTGCTAATTGATTGATGCTCGGACATTGGTCTGAATCCTAACAAATTGGTATCAGAGCACAAGTTTGTTGTTTTGATTAATAAAAAACATCTAGGATGTTTACAATGAAATTTGAGATTGAGAATGATGGAGCTATAAATTTCAATCTACAACATGTACATATGTTTGATCATTTAGTGCAGAATGGTCTCGAAGCAGCGATACACATGGAAACAATGGCAACCAGATTATGGAGGATATTGGAGGCACTGTATTTATCGAAGTTCATTGCCAATCACTTGGTTGTGAAGTGGCAACTATATATCCTTCGTATTGTCAAGGAGACTTAGTTCAAATCTCTCAAATAACTGAGTTCATCACTCTCATTAACATCTTGAAGACTATTGAAGCCAAGGTGGAGGATCAAAATCAAGCTATTTTGTTACTATGTTCATTGCCACCTTCTTGCAATATGTTGATGAAATTATGATCTACATTAGAACATTCTTGACCTTTGACGACGTCAAGGATAGTTTGTTGAGTAAGGAAAATTTAGATAATTATTTCGGGTCCATCAGGAGATCTGATGAGCAAGACATGAACTTATTTGAGAGAGGACAGCAGAATCGAGGTATTGGAAAAGGCGGATCCGGATCCCAGGGGGAACAAGAATAAGTCTTATTTTTATTGTAAAAAGGCGGGACGTATTGCTGCCTAATATTACAAGCTTCGAGGTACAAATAAATCCAACTTAAACAATGATACAAGAAGTAGCTTGTACAAGGTTGATGGCCTAATAGTAGTGGGTTCAACATTAGTGGCACCCTCGACATAAGATGGTGAACAAAAGAATTGTAGGCACACAAGTTTAGGGTATATAAGAAATAAGGGCATCTCAAGTAAGAGAAGTTGCTACAACAATAAGGAGTTGTCTTCATTGTAGAGTAAGGTTACTTCAGGAAGGATGGAGGTTAGATTAGGCGGTTCTTCCCATCAAAGGAAGGTTATACAACCAATTGTGATGGCTCGAGATCTACCACGAAGGGATGACGAGATTTATGCTCTATGTCAAGGAGTCTTCTGATCCAATTTTATGTTCCGAGGCTATGCTGGCTCCAACTTTTAACAAGTGGCTGAGGGAATAAAAGAATGAATTCTTTTGCAAGAAGACTTGTGAGCTATTTGAACAACTTACTCAAAGAAGTCTTAGAGGCTGCAAGGGGTTGTTCAATAAGAGTGGAGCAACTAGAAGAGAAGACATCGAATATAATGCTCAATTTGTTATATCGATTATATGGTTCAAGCATTGCTTGGCTTAGGAGGTGTCAAATGAGACTCCTAGTAGGCTCAAGAGGGTCATGGCTAAGGAGAGCTTGAGGAGTAAAGGCAAGTTTTGTTGGAGGTGAAGTTTTCAGGATCAATCTGTTTTGATTCAGCATGATTTCTCCAAATATGAGTCAGATTGGAGATTTATTGACATGTGGCTCATACTTGTTGAGTTATTGACTCGAGGAATGAGGAGGAAATCAACAAATTTAATTCTCCTAAAATTTAGGGATTTTGAAAATATTATTTGTTATTTCTTTTGAATAGAATTTCCTCAAGTCAAATATATCTCAAGATATAGAAGATATATTTTAGATATATTTTTTAATTTTATTTAATTCTTTTATATGAATATAAATAAGGGGTTTGGTTCCTAGGGTAAGTATGAGAGGAAAGGGAAGTACAATTGTTTTGGGTTTCGCACTCCACTTCTATCTTGATATAGTAAAAACTCCTACTGAACCTCTTTACCTGTGGAGTACAGACCTTGTTATCTAGAATCACGTATATTGAATGTGTAATCTTCTTTCTCCCTTACTTTCACGATTATCTTCAATATTTTGCTAATCGACTGATGCTCGGACATTAGTCCGAATTCCCAAAAGTTGTCTACTTAACTTCTAAATTAGCCTTTTATTAACCCATCTTCTTAATCAATAATACAAAGATTAGAACTTCAATAATCAACCCATTCGAGTTTTCTAAATAGTATACTACTAGAACTCTGAATATTAATTCTCTTATAACAACACCAACCTGGAGTATATTTCAATTGCAAAACGATTCTGAACAGATAAATCTCTTGGTTCAATATTTGCATAAACTGTAATATCTTTTTTTTGATAATTCATAAACTGTAATATCATTCAAACTAAAACAAACGGCTTAGTGACGCGGACCAAAATTCAACCCCTACTTGCCATTCAGCGTCTAATCAATGAAAAAGTCTTGTAAGTAACACCGATATCACGTGACAGTGATTATGTGATATCACAAACCAATAATGTGATTATGTGGTATCACGAACCAGTAAAATTTAATTATTTTTATGTTTATTTTATATTTTGAGGGTCTTATAAAATAATCTTAAAAAGTTGAATTTTATTAGTTTGTGACATCACATAAGTGTTGTCACGTTGTTACACAAAAAACTCTCTTCTAATCAACATCTTGAATAGAGTTGTTATTCTACCTCTTCAACTTTGTATTTTAATAGATTTCTACTACTTGATTTATCTAGAGAAATTAGAATGAAGTAAAATGAATACTTAGATAACATAGAAGAAGTAAATTCAACAAAGTACTTGAACCTGCCAATATCCAAACAAGGTTTAAGCGTGAACTTTCCAGATTCAATTAACCTCATTCATAACCCTTAGGTTACACTATATTGCTATTTGCTAACTTTTTCTCAAATTGAGAAAGTGGTCTTAGTATAGCAGTACAAGACTCCGACTCACAACAATGATGTTCCAAGTTCGATCCTTGCTATGTGAGTTATGTGCCCATTTATTTCTCTTCATTTCCTATCCTTTTATTAGATTTACGGGCCTCCCTTATCATCGAAAAAACTTTTTTTATCCCCCTCAAATTTCAATGGTATAACCTTAAATTCTAAAACAATGAATCACAATAGAAGCATACCAAAGTTTTCCCCTTTCCAACGAGGATTCTTCACTATTGTGAACTCACTTCATAACTCAGCTCCTAACTCACTTTAATTCCAAAAAAAAAAACGATAAAGGCTTAAAAGATGTAAATTTTGGAATGATGAGAGGAGCTTTTCCACGGTTCACAGCCATATCAGGAACCCAACCCATTCTCGAAACACGCCATATTAAAATATGGAGATAATGAAATCGGTAGTCTTATATATTTGACGATTCTTGCAAGTGAGTCCTAAATGTTTCTAAGTGTTAAATCAAGTCCTATATATTATCCGCATTACAACATCGAGTCTTTTCACTGACGTGGCACTGAGACACGTCAGCGCCACCTCAGTGCCACATCAGCGCCACGTCAGCTTAGGGTACTGGAAAAGACTTGATGTTGTAATGCGGATAACATATAGGACTTGATTTAACACTTTGAAACATTTAGGACTCACTTGCAAGAATCGTCAAACATATAGGACTACCGGTGTCTTTCTCTCTTAAAATATGACTAGGCCGAGCTGTATTCTGTCTTGGAAACCGAAAATATACTGAATAACTAATGCGCAATTGAGAAACACGTCCGAGAATAAAATCCATCTCTAAACATCAATCGATTTCTCCAGTTCCATCTGATAGTCAAATGTTTTCGTCTCAGTTTTGCGGATTATCGCTTGGAGCTATGAAAATTTGAGCATGCAATTGGGTCTTACCCCAAACTTCGGTACGGCTAGTGGTCGATTCGATGAGTCTTGGCAGCCAGCACGTATCAAAGTTAGTAATTTGGCAACATCAACCAATCCTTTTTGGCCATATCCAGATGTGTTAATAAGATCTGACAAATTCATATTCGAGTTAGGTTAGTTTACTATAATTCTTGTAATTATGATATTTCTAGGTTTATTAAACTCGAAATAGAGAATTTACTTAGAAGAAGAGTCGTTAAAACATTTGGTAATATCAACCATTTTAATTAAGAAAAAAGAGAATTTGGAAATGGTTGAGAGGCACCGATTCCGGGGGTAAACTTGAAAGGAATGGACGAAACACCCATTCATTCAAGCCCTAATTAAGCTAATCCGATGCCAGGATTCTCCTCACCCTAAAACCATTGACCTTTGACTTTAAATCATCGGCAGCCTTATCGGAAAATTATAACTTAGTTCAAGGAAGATTCTTCTTCTCATAAACAAATTTTTTAATGAAATTTTATGAATGGAGAAAATGTATAACTGTAAGAGTTCCATCCATTAGTCAAGATTAAAAAAAAAAATCTTATTCTCAAGCATACTTTATCTCGATTCACTCGATTATAAAACAGATCGAGATCAGACGACATTCTTTCTATGAAATTAGAAGTTGTAAAATATCTGTCTCGACCTATAAGAGACTGGTCTCATTTCTACCCGGAAGTCTAAACTTATAGGCGGTGATACCAAATTCTTTTATAAATCAAGTGTCCGTAGACAATTGATTTAGAGCCTCGTATCTTTCTGATCTTGGACTTAATTCTGCTAGCTCCACGCTCGAGTTTAACAACCAGCCATAAGCCCAATATTTTTCACAAGCGCTCTCTATTACTTTCTATTTGATGAGTTGAATGAACATTAATGAAAAGGAAGAAAAGGAAGAAAAATCATGAAGTGTAATTGTGTATTGAATTTTTGAGGCGGTGGAGGGGAAGAGAGAGATATGGGCTGATTGGAGTTGTTGGCTTGTGGGCTTAAAGGCCCATTGCCTGCAAGAAATTTTTCTTGGGCTCAAACAAATCCTTTTCTCCGGTAAGTACTATTAGTATCCAGAAGTTCAATAAGACCTGACTGATCCAGTTCAATCAGGGTGGACCCACTACGTGGTAGAACTCTCGCAAGGTCCATTTACAAGACTCGAACCCAAGACCATACTTAAGGGAAAGAGTCGTTGTACCATTTCAATCAATCCACTTTGGTGGCTCAAAGTAATCCTTTACATGTGGGAAAGCCTGGCGCGAGGCTTCTATTATTAATTCCCAAATATTTCGATAACTGTACTACAATTTTTTAGCTGCTAAGGATTTCTGTTTACAGGCCAAAACCCTTACTGTTTTGGAGAGGATAGCCTTGTTCACGCCAACTGCTCTTCAAAACCTTAGACCTCCTAGATTTTTTGGTTGGCAAAGATTGTCCTTAACTTTTTGGAGTATAGTAATTCCCAGTTTCTTTATCACTTTACAACCAAAATCTCTTGGTTATTCTGGTCTAACTGATCTGCTACAAATTTGGGCAAGTGAAAAAGTGACATAATACGCATTAGGACACTTATAATTTTGCTATTTATTATTGTGGTCCTTCCTGCTTAGGACAAGGAACCCATTCTTCACGTGGCTATTCTTTTTTTGTTAATTCAATTAGAAAATAAAATATTTCAGATCTTTCTTTCAAGGAAAAGTGATTGAGAAAATTACATGGATGATATGGCAGTATGATGTGAATGCCACGCGTAAATAGAAGTTGATGTATCCTGCCATATAATATTTTGAATGAAAATAAAAAAATAAAAATATACAGAAAATACTTTAAAAACAAAAAATTTAAAACTTAAAAATTATAAAATTTTTTGAAAATTGTAAAAGTTTTTTCATGTATTCTAAAAATTATGAAAATATTTTAAAATTCAAAGAAAAATAAAATCTTTAGAAAATATATAAAATCTGATAATTTTTTCCTATAAGTTAAATATATTATTTAAAAATTATAAAAGCCTAGAAAAATACTAACAAATTAATTTAATTTTATAAAACCCTCAATAATTTTTATAATTTTTTAGAAATTATGATGAAATGTACATAAATTCAGAAAATGAAAAAAATTTAAAAATTATAGAAAAAACTGAAAATATTATATAAAACTAGGGTAAATTAAAAAATTATAATGTACCAACATGAAAATTTTTTAAAAGGAAATGTATCACCTGCATAATAAACATGAAATTATTTTAAAAGAAAACGTATCACCTGTGTAATTTACCCTAAAAATCTAGTCCAATCACATCCCTTCCCAAATTCCCCTAATATCTCCAATTCCATCGTCATCACTGATTTTCCACATCATAAAACCCTATTTTTTAATTGAATGCATAATTTCATCCTGTTCACTAATTTCCAAATCCCAAAACCCTAACTTTTATCTCTTTCATAAACTTAGATTGAGAAATAGAGATAAGGTGGGCAGTGGAGTTGCCATCGACGTCATTGTTAGTGGATCCCATGAGGACGAAGCAAGTCCATTGCGAGGAACCACGTGTAGGTGAAGACGTTGAGGGCCTTCTTATTATAGATATTGAAGATGTGAAAAATCAGTGATAAAGATGGAATTGGATATTTAGAGGAATTTGTGAAGAGATGCGATTAGAATTAGATTTTTAGGATAAATTATGTGGGTGGTACACTGTCTTTTTAAAATATTTCAAGTTGGTACATTAGAATTTTTTTAATTTTTCCTAGATTTTATATAAAATTTTTCACAAAATTTCTATATTTTTAATTCTAATTTTGTGCATTTTTATAATTTCTAAAAATTATAAGAAATTTTAAAAAATTTATAAATTTAAATTAATTTTAAATAATTTTCTAGGTTTTTATAATTTTTAAATCATTTATTTAACTTATAGATTAAATTTTTACAATATTTTAGAAATTTATAGATTTTGTTTACAATTTTAAGAATGTTATAATATTTTATATAGTTTTTAGAATACTTAAAAAGAGTGATATAAATTTGTGAGATTGTTTATCATTTTAAAATTTTTACAATTTTTATGTAAATATTTAAAATTTTTTGAATCTTTTTCCATTTATTAGATTTTTTATATACTTTATATTTTTAATTTTATTTTCATTTAAAGTATTATCTGGCAAGTTACATCAGCTTTTATACTCTCGTGATACCCACATTATATTACCACGTCAGCAACATTTAACAGTGCCAAGTTAATATTGATGGAATGTATAACAGTTTTGAAACGAAATATACTAGAGTATAATAAAAAAAGTTAATATATCAACATGAAATATTTTTAAAAATGAAATGTACCAACTGCTTAATTTTCCTAAGATAATTTCCAATTTCTTTATTACTTTACCACCAAAATCTATTGGTGATTTGGTCTAACTTATCTGCTGCATACTTGGACAAGATATTTAGTATCTTGTTTTAGTTTTCACATATTGATAATTTCTTTAATCTTGCTCTTGATCCTAGCTAAGGATTCTTCGGAAAATGAAGTCCTCACTTTGGTAGGTTGTACTTCGACCACTCCACCCACAAAAAATATCTTGACTTTACAGTGTTCAATGCCCTTTTTTCTGAGTTACGTGAGAAAATCATCAGGTCATCTGCATATACTAAGCGAGAAGAGATTTTACATAAGTTCAACTCGCCACGTCTTACCACGTTATTCGTGAATTTTATCAGTGAATATTTAACACATCATCATTAAATGCCATATCATCTTTTTCTGTTCATTAGTAATAATAATTTTTTAGACATGAATTAATATATTTACTTACGTGTCAAATATTTATTGGCTAAGTTTACAATGTCATCCATGCGCTTAGATCACCCAAGAATTTCACCTAATCGGGAGACGAAAGGACCTTTTCTGCATAATTTTATACCCCTAGGTTTATTTTCAGCTTCTGCTTTATATAGTAACCTTAAGAGCACTTCTTCTCCCTTGTCTCGTACAACGAGAGGTGCTGAAGAAGCCTTTTGGTGTCACATTAATTAGTACTGATAATGATGCAGAAGATATACATTTGTTGATCCAATTTAGAAAATTCTGATGGAAACCAAAATTTTCGAAGATTTTGACAACAAGAATTCACTCTAATTGATCAATAGTCCATTTAAAATTGATTTTTAATTCCAACCCAACCTCTTGTAGACCTGGATATTCCATTACATGCATTATTTATTATGCTAATAAACCATTTTCTATGATTAGTTGACCCTGATTGAAAGTTGTTTGTTTGGACTTATAAGGTTATCTGTAAGTGTTTTATTCTATTAGCCAATTTTGTTGGAGATGATCTTGTAAATACATTTGCAAGACTAATTAATCTCAATATATAAATTTTTTTGCTCCTTTGAATTAGTGTCCGCAAGGTTGAATTCCATTGTTTTATTTTGGTGTATATCACTGGTATCCAGAAGCTAATTGGACTACTGATCAATTTAGTTCGAGCCGGGTTAGCCCATTAAGGAATAAAACTTCTGAGCATGAGTTTTCTCCATTCACATATACTTGAACCCTAGACATTTACTTAAGGGGAACAAGTACTTTACCATTTTAACCATTTCATTCGGTAAATTCCATTGTTTTAGAAGTGGCCCAGTGGTGAAGAAGTGTTGTTTAGCTTCTGTTAATGCTTTGACCATTACATCCCAATTCTTTAGTAAAATTCGGTAGACCCGACAGAAGTAGTTATTTAAACATCTTTTTGCGACTAACTCCCAAATATTTTTTTTATCACATTTCATTTTAGAAAGGAAAATTACACGAGGTTTATATTTCCTTTTTCAAAAGGTACACAATATTCGGATTGTAGGGTTACGTCTGATTCCCCTACAATTACAAAACAACAAACTCATTTCCTGAATACAATGAGAACTCTCTAGAATAAATTATTCCTCCCTTACTAACAATCATTACAACTTTCTTCTACAAATTCTAAAATATCCAAACTACTAAATCCGGCACGTACTATTGGAAGTGAACAAATGCATACGATCAGCAGGGTAACAGTTTGAGCACTCGACAAGCATATAGAATACCCTTATCACTTTAGACCTATAACCAACAAAGTTTTATGCCCGATTAGAAAGTAGTAAAGTCGGTAATACTCTTTTTCGAAGTAGGGGAGGAAAACATGCAGGAAATTGATAGTTTTTTAAATAACGAGAAATTTATTCTCTCCGAGCCATGACCATCATACAAACTCATGAATCCAGATAAGTTTATGTGTAAAACACATGTATGAATAATTTTACCAAGGCTATGCACTCAAGAGGGGGAATCAAACATCGATCTCGTGGATTTTCACACCCTATCCACTTGAACTAACCCTTGGGGTTAAAATCGATAGTTTTAAAATCAACATATCAGTAATACATGTAGGTACAATTTACAAAGTTAGAGAGCAAATGAACTTGAAGGATTATTCCTACCTAGATGCAGTCTACGAACGGGAAACAAATAGTTTTGAGAGTCAATGCACCAATTGGGCTAGTGGAAAAGGGACAATGTAGATCAAGAGCGAAATGCAATAGAGCAGCAATGGCCAATTAGAGGTACAATTGATTCGAACCGGAAAGACTAGATTTGAAATGAAATAAAATTCAGAGCAACCGAAGCTATAGGTGTCAAAGTTGCTGATGCAAAAGCTTAAAGAATCTATGGATTCGTTTCCCAGCTCGAAACTAGAAGAATGAACGCAAAGAAAGATCGAATTTCCAATGATAGGATCAAAGAGCATTGTCATGGATTTTAAAGGTAGGAAGCAATACGAAACTTTCAAAGTAGATTTAGTTGTTATTCTGGATGACTATTTTGTACATCACCCTTCAGTGCACAATCGGGATGGAAGAAGATCACGACTACTCTTGGAAAATTGCGACACAGTGTGAAGACATTAAACCCCTTACCGTTCTTGCAGATGGTAAAGGATCTGGGAGGTAAATGTTGGGCCACGGGCCAAGGGCCCAAACCCAATCTAAAAAGAAAGGCATCATCAAGTCCACTTACGGATCAATCACGCCCAACAAGCAGAAGGACGTTCAGAAGACAATTTGAATTTGAAAACTGACAAGAATGGTTACAACAGTCGGTTAATATAGCCATAATATATAGGGGTGACTCCCCCAAGATTGGTTATGACATGTATCACGTCCGATGATTTTTCAAAAATGATATCATATGGGCTTTTTCCATACAAGATTGAGTTGGCTTTATATTAATCAAATGAGCTGTAGTTGAAACACATTCACCTCAAAATTCTACCGGATTGACGCTTGGAAAATAAGTGCACGTGCCACGTTTAAAATGTGGTAATGTTTGCACCCCACCCTTTCTATTTTGTTGTGGTATCTCTACACAACTTGTTTGATGAATGATTCCTTTTTGCAAGAAAAATCCCGTAATTCACTTGACAAGAATTCAAGCCTGGTATCACTTCGTATAGATTTAATGGTCCTATCAAATTGATTTTTGATCAGATTGTAGAATCCCTCGATAAAACTCGAGCTTCCGATTTTTCTTGAAGCGAACATAGCAAGTTCCTCGGCTCGAGTCATCAACAGTGAACCAACTGGAATAAATAATCAGTTTTACTAACACTGTCTGGAATTTCGAGCGAGTCTGCTTCGCCTAGTGGCAAATATCACACCCTTATTCTCATCCAATTATAGATTCAAGCCCATTATTTTAACGTGACCAGCAGAATTGCCAATTCTCCAATGCCATAATTCTGCATTATTCGTCAATTTGCATGCAAGAATTGGTCGTGCACACGTCGTACATAGCATACCCCCTAGAGCTCACCCATTCCAATAGTCTTGCCGAGATGTGTCCCGTATAATTCAATAAAATAAAATTGTACCAGAAAGAAATTGAGAATCCTCCTCTTATGTAACAATGATGCTCGCAATCGCTGAAACTGTGACCCAGATAAATTTCGATTCAAAAAAATCCCAATTTTACCATTCGAAACTCATCTGCAATTAAAATCTACTCGACCTTTGTCTGGCCCAGCTTTAATTGAATAAGGTTGCTGGCCCATGTGGGCTTGTTGAGCACGTTGGACCCATGTTGCTCGCCAGAGTAAATTTTTCCTTTGCCGGTTCTGATTCTGTTCTGTCCGGTCCGCTTTTGTTCTGTTTGCTGACCCACGTTGCCTAGAAGAACGGCAGAAGGGATGGTGTGGATGACAAATCATTAAGCTTTGCCATGATATGAGATTTGTTGGGCTGAAAGGAAATTGGAGCACAAGGCCAAAACTTCACTTTACTGACGAGAGACGAAATCTTAGCATTATGATGGGATCAATAGTTATGATACAATGTAAAATATCTGTCTGACTCATAAGAGGTTCAGCTCGTTTTCAATTAAAGGTTTAAACTATTAGGTAGTGGTACCCAATTTTTATAAATTAGATTTCAATCTTTTAATTCTCGGATGTGGAATTCAATTCTCAAGATTTGTATTGGCTATGATACCACTAGACAGTGTTTACACGATATCAGGTGACATTCAAGATTTTATCCTTGATGAATTCCTAATTCAAAGAAAAAAAAAATGTTCTTGTAGGATTCTTCATTGGCAATTATCTCAAGACGAAGCATGTGATGCAGTGGACAAATTTCACAGATCATTAATTAGATGCTTGTTAATTTAAATTATCTTCTACATCATGAAGACTCCTTAGTCCAAAGCCCTATGAAATTTCACGAAGGCCGCAATGGTTGTTTGTAAAACTTTATCTTAATAGATGAAAGTGGTCCCGTCTTTTATCACACATAAACATGGCCCTGTTTTGAAATGTCACTATGCCATGTGAATTTGATCCTTTCTTTTCGTCCCTCCATTTATCTATTATCCTAACATTTGATCCTTTTGTTTTTGTTGTTTAGGTTTTAGTAACCCTTTTATAAAATAACTAAAAGTAGGTTACGTTTCACTAACATAAAAGTTAAATACAAAACCCCAATGGTTTTTGATTTAGTGGTTCCAAATTTACTATGAAGCAGTTTAGTGAGTCTAGCATCTTACATTCAAATATCTTCCATGCATTTATGTCAAAAATCTACTAAAAGTGAGCTATTTGGGCTGGACTTGGATGACACTGACTTCTGTGAATTCCGTTAGGCTAGTAGTTTTATGCTGACATGGCCAGTGCTGGTGCTAGTAGTTTAGCACTTCTGATATGCTCGCGATTGAATACGATGCCTGATTATTACGTAATAGGAATGACAATATTGTCACTACTGTCATCAACATTTTTACTGATGAGCTGAATTATGTTATTCGAGTATAATTGTGTAGTGAAAATTTTTCTATGTAAAATGGATAAAATTTGACTTCTGCGTGTTTGCAAAGAATTATTTAGGCTGCGGGTTCACCTACACAAAAATAAATAGGAAAAAGGTAGAAATGAAGGGTGACAGATAATACTTCAATTCGACATTTTAATGCGATACAATTGTATATTTTACCTTGAGAATTTTCCGTATCGAAGGGGAGGAAATAATAAGATTTGATTGAATCTGCTGATAAGCATGTAAAATGTGGTGGTTTAACGGTCCAAATTTTACTCTAATGGGGTTTGATGAGATTGAAATCTGGTTCGAGTTTTGCTCTAAATAAAATTGCTAGAAAATACTCTTGTACTTAGGCCTTGGCAGTTTCTTGAATTATACTACGGTTGTGATGGTATTATGTTGAAGGGCCAGTGTTCATATTGATTGTTAGTTTCGTATGATATATTTATTGTTAAATACAAAACGTCGGATATTATGTAACGGGATGTTTGGACTGCCACTACTATCGCCCTCCCTTTATTGATCAAACATTGAATCTGCCAGTACGAAGATACGAGAACCAAGATTTTCTCTTTATTTACTGGTACGATTATTTTTAATATACGTATCATAATTTTATTTATAAATATATGTCACAGCTATCCACGTGGTACTCTGTCAATGGTTAGTAAACTTAAAAAGCTATTTTAACAAGAGTATTTGCGGCTTTTCTAAGGGGCTGGCGGCCTCAGACAATTGGAAACTGTTACGGAATTCGGAATGGGGTCCCCCCTTGGGGCAGTTATCCGTACATATATAATGGCCATATTAACTGACCGTT
>JAOYND010183890.1:0-17459 GCA_025802135.1 Lagerstroemia fauriei
CTGATGAATGGAAAAGTAATGAAAAATTTCTCTGAGCTAAGTCTCTGTTCTTCTTCCTTGTGCTCTGTTTTTCTTTCGATTCTGCTTCTTCCATCTCCTTTCCTTCTTTCTTCGTGATAAAAATTTTGAGGTTCCTCTCTCTCCCCAAATTCCATACGTATAACAACACTAAGCATGTCTATAGATGGTAGCAACCACACCCTTGCCTTCCCAGTAACTTAACGCATAATTTAGTTCATGCTCCCAATCTCCCACATTCCTGCACTGTTACACTTCTCCAATCTTCTTTGTCTCGGGGACATGAGAAGAAGATGTGGTCTCTCAGCTTGATTCTAGAGCAGAAAACATATGTATAACTTGGCTGCTCTGATGAAGTAGTCTAGACTTTAATGTACTCCAACATTTAGAGATTGAGAATGCAGTGCTGTTGTTCCAGCAAAAGGAAGTCTCTTGCCATGGGTAGCCTTTAACCGGAGGTGGATGTTCTACGACTGCTTTGCTTTCTGATACATGCATGAGTTCCAGCTAATGATTTCTTTCTTCCACTGCCTTCTTTGCACACTAATGTTGATCTGAATCTTAAGGTGAGTGATTTGATTTTGCAAAACCCTAGAGGATTGAATGAGTCACTAGTATATATGCTTCCTGTTTGATAATGCTACTGCTCGTATTCTCCTGATGGTTCATTTATTTGAAGTATAGCTTCCTCAGTTGGCCTAATATGGATTTTGAAAAGGAATGGTAATTCACAAATCCATGGAAAAAAATATCGAATAGCAAGACGGAGAAAGACAACTCACGTCAGCCAACTCATGCATGGGATTTCTTCTCGGATGCCATTGTCGAGATCAGTTCATTTGTGTCAGGGGCTGGCGCTGATTGCGTGATCACCGATTTCCCGAAAACAGCTGCTGCATATAAAAGTGGCACTTGCATCTTCTGTTTACCATTTTCGTATTATTACAGATGCCTCGTAGATGACAAGCTTTTTGAGCCTTGGAATGATATTTGTTAGTGAATTAAGAGCTGCTGTCTTTCTTTGTTTTCTGTTCTGTTTAGCAGCTGTTTTTCTGTTCTGTTCAGTAAAAGTCCTAGTCTTTAGGAGCACTAGCTGTTATCTCTATTTTTTTAGGATGTTAGTTGCTGTTTTTCAGCTCAAGTAAGTGTCTTGCAAGTAAAGTAAGTGTCTTGCATTCAGTTATGAGTCAGTGTGTATTTATTCTGTCTTTTATGATCAGTAAAATATATTCCCTTTCTCAGTTCTATTCTTTTTTGTATATCTCCTTCCAAACAACAACAAAGGGATCAGACATGGAGGAAGTGATGGATCACATGAATCGACGGTTGATTCCCTCTGGATCTCTCTTTCTACCTTGTTCTTTTAGTTTCTTTCACATACCGAGATGGGAATCCTGTAATTACTTTATTTTTATCTAACTTTTTTCCCTCTAACTCTCTGCAGATCAAATTTGACCTCCCGAATGAATACATTGGCATGATGTCCAGTTATTACGGACAAGTTAATGGAGTGGTTGCTATTACGTCTCTCTTGTTCCGAAGTAACATTAGGATGTATGGACCGTTTGGTGGAGAACAAAGAGCCGACCAGACATACTTCAGGACTCCATAGAACATTGGCATGGCAAATGGATTTGGTGGAAGGGGTGGCAATTTTATCAACGCGACCGGGGCACATTTTGAACCAGTTTATCATAAACTTCCGCTTGAGGACATCGGACCCTTTGGAGATGACAGTTTGGATCAGTGGGAAGATGGAAAACACAGTGGTAAGAAAGATTAGTCTTAGGTGTGGCCTGATCCTTGATTCTATCAACTGCACATACGATGATGATGGGGATGCTGCGGAAGGATCCAACCATGGCGGAAATGGCAGTGTTTCATCCGTAAGTCTCCTGTACTCTCACTACTTTCGATCTGTCAATAGGTCTTGACTAATCCAGTTCGAACCATGTGGATCCATTCTGTCAATATGAATTCTCATCATTCACAATACTCGAATCCGAGACCTTGCGTAGGAGGAAAAAGAAGCGTCCTACCACATCAACCAATCATTCTCTCTGGTTCGAACTGGCATTTCAGTATCAGTGCATGTGAAACATTCGATACGTACTCGATGGGAATCGCTGTCATTTTCTGCAGGCTATTGAGTTGGACTATCCAAATGAATATGTGAGGTCGATATCTGGACATGTCGGACAGTTCGGAGATCATGTGTGCATCAGATCACTCACCATCAGAATGAACAGGAGAAGATTCGAACCGTACGGTAGAATGGAATGCCCTTCTCTTTCAAATCAAATAACAGCAAAATATTTGGATTCTTCGGGAACTCTTCTGCAGATCTTCACTCGATTGGCGTCCACGTCGAAGTCCTGTCTGAAAAGCAGCGCCTCAGTTGATATCTGTGTTTCATTTTGATTGTGAAAAAACCAGGAGAATTTCCTTTCATGCAGTGGACACATTTGGTGCTAAATTATTATGGAGATTCGACTTTATATTGTAGGCGAGAATATAATAAAATGGTATGTTCTTGATGGTCACAGTTACAAATGGAATATAGAAACTTCACGATTCATAGTCACGTTACAACCTACATAAAATAATATAATAAAATAAAATAACGAAATTGTCAAGTTTACTGAATATCGAGACATGTGGCAGTTACAGTGTCCTTTAGATTAATTCGTCATCCTCCTGCCTAGGGGTGTAAACGAGCCGAGTGGAGCCCGAATCTACCATGTTCAAGCTTGGCTCGTTTAACAATTTGCGAACTCGGGCCCAGGCTCAAACTTGGACGGGCCTAAGATTTCAAGTTTGAGCTCGGCTAGCTATTATAAGCGAGGCTCGCCAAGGCTAAATGAGCCAAGCCAAGAAGGAGGGTGTAGGGTGGGTGAGGAGCAGATCTGTCAATTATAAAACGTAAAAAGAAGAGGATGAGAACATAATACGAATTATTAGTCCGTAAGTAAGTGAAAAAGAAGAAGGAAAAAGGGATCCGAGTAAAGTAAAACACTTAAATTGATTTTTTTTACTTTTTCAAAAATTAATAATTATAATAATAACAATTATGATATAAAATAGAAGTCTCATTTAGGCTCGCGAGCTTCTCGAGCCGAATATTATTGGGCTCGACTCGACTTGTTTGATTGGCGAGCTTGAGCCGAGCCGAGCTTGAGCTCATTTTAAGCGAGCCGAATTCAAGTTTCATCGAGCTGAACCAGAGCCGTTCGCGAATCATCTTATCTCATTTACACCCCTACTCCCAACTATGTCCGAGAAAGCTTGAACATCAGTCTTCTAGTATACAACGATAACTGAGCTAAAGCAACCACCACAAAAACGATGCAAAACAAGAAGAAGAGAGGATGCATGCAAATATGTCTCTAAAACTTTCAGCTTATGGCCCTATTTATAGTGACGGTGAGAGCTGTAGGCATAGATGATTCTGAACTGGGAATCCACAGTCAGAACGAACATTCGACGCACTCGTGACCTGCGCGCACACAAGTTCAACTAAATCGGCCTTTAATTGCATCCTACAAGCATGTAAGGCGGGCATGAGTCATATAATATATTCAATAAGTTACTCCATACAAGTGCACTCTTCCCTCATCCGTGGGATAAAACTTTTTCTATTTACCGCATGGGCATTATAGACTTGCATCTGTTTGGGCTCCATTTGATTCATTTATTCTTAGCCCATAACCAAATAATTTATTTAACCCCAATTAATTTTTGTTCAATTTATGAGACTCAATGTCTCATTCCCATTTCATTTTTCCAACATATATAAGTTCTTTGGTCTTAGGGTTTGAGTGCCCCTTTACTATCCTTTTTGTTTACATGCTTACAATTTTGTAAGTTTTTGAATGAAACTTATATTCTCATTAACGATCTACTTTATTGTGTTCCTATGCATCCATCCACAAAAGCCCCTAAACCAGCACAAACTCTTGTATATAATAGATATATCAAATAACAATGGTGAAGCGGGGTCATATATAAATAAGATTCAATTATTTCTAGAGATTTTTTTATTTTTAAGGTTTTGTTAAAAAAATATTAAAATGATTGAATCTTATTTGTTTGTAATACTACATCCATAGTATATTCGTACTATCAAAAAACAGTTTTTATGCAGTTTTTTTAAATATATATGGGGTAATGGATCTCTATTATCCATATTACACGGTATTTTTTGTGTTTTTTAATTTCAAAAATTAACCTTCATTTTGATTTACATTATTTTACATCTTCAAGCATTTTACTGTCAATTCAAGTATTTTGAGAAGTTGCCTACTTTTTCTCCATATGAATTTATTCCCTCCCCGATGTAGACCTTCCGTCTCTGCTATCAACCCTCACGCTGAAAAAATTTTAAATGGTCATACCCCACAATGGTATGGTGAGAAAAAATTAATTAATTTGGTATGATAAAAAAATAATTAATATAACTGATCGGGTGATTAACACCAATATGATCTTTTATTATAATCTGATTGGTATTTTCACATACAATATTGTGAGGTGTAATCATTTAAGAATTTGTCCTCGTGCTAATTAATTATATTATTAAGGGTAAATAGTATAGAAAATCACGTGATTTTTCAAAATTTCCTATATTATCACTTACTTTATTAATGATCTAGAAAATCACGACATTTGATCCGTTTTCCTGTTTTGTCACAAGTCGATTTTCCTATTCTAATGTCGTTAAAATTTCCTACGTGGCAGCCTATGTGGCATGATAGGACACGTGGCAATACAGAAATTTATCACATAGAAGTTTTTCCTGATGTGGCATTAAAAAAATTTTAAAAAAACTTAAAAATTGAAAAAAATATGGAAAATTTTACAAAATTGAAAAAATAATAAAAAATTAAAAATTTATTTCAAAAAAAAGAAAATATTTTGAAACACACATAAAATTCAAAAAAATAGAATAAATTTAGAAAATCCTAAAAATTATATAAAATTTAGAAACATTTTAAAAATTTTAGAAAATTTAAAATTTAAAAATTTAAAAATATTTTAGACAATTCCAAAAAATAAGAAAATAATAAAATATAGAAATTCAAAATATTTAAGATAAATTTAATAAAAATATTAAAAGTAATTTGAAAAATTTGAAGAATATGAAAAATTTATGATTTTAAAAAATAATTTTTTATAGTTATAGACCAAAGTAGATTAATTGGTTGAGGTGATTTGGCGTCTAGTGGATTAGGTATAGTGACGCCCACACGGCTTGAACTGGATTAGTCATAGCCACCAATTAAACTTCTAGGTACCTATGGCTTAGATAAAAGAATTAGTACTACCTTTATCATAGTAATAAAGTGGTTATTTGTGTAGGGTTATGTCACGCATTCACGGCGCCTCCAAATGAAAGGTTATGTGACTCCTTCACAGCCTTCACCTCCCTTCCCCTCATAACTCCCCCCTTTATTAGTCTCATAACTCATCAATTCAAATAATATCCGACAGATAGGGCAGCCTACCATGAGCTTCATTGTTACCTGAATATTTTGGTCTATCAATTCAATTAAGTGTATCAATATTTGTACACTTCACAGTTTGGTTCTGACAATATTTTTATTTTTTAAAATATAATTTTAAAAATTTTCTAAATAATCTAAAATTTTAAAAAAATTATGAATTTTTAAAATTTTAAAATAATTTTGGCATTTTTAATATTGTATTTTTTATTTTTTGTAATTTTCTAAAAAGTTTCTTATTTTTGAGAATTTTTCGAAATTTTGAAAAATTTATCCTATTTTTCCAAAAAATTTAGCTATTTTCCATAATTTTTGTAATTTCTTATTTTTTGAAATAAAATTTCAATTTTTTTTATTATTTTTTCTCAATTTTTAATTTTTTCCATATTTTTTTCAATTTTTATGTATTATTAAAAAAATCTTAATTACATGTCCGCAAAAACTTCCATGTGGCAACTTTATGTATTAACATGTGTCCTATCGTATCACATAGGCTGCCACGTAGGCAATTTTAATGACGTTACAACGGAAAAATCGACTGGTGACAAAACGGAGAAAACGGAGTAAAAGTCATGATTCTAGGTCAATACCAAATTAAGTGATAATATAGGAAATTTCGGAAAACTGTGTGATTTTCTAGACTATTTACCCTATTATTAATAATATTGTATCAAGCAAGGCCGTAAATCGAGTGTGCAATAAATAAAGTAAATAGTGATGAAGAGATACTATTTCTTTTTTTTCTTAAAAGTAATGAGAATTCTATCATTAATTTAAAAATGAGTTATGATAAAAAATTGAAGAAAATAAGAAAATTACCTGATTAGAAACACGGAGAGATCCTCCAGGCTGACAATGTGAACAAATACATGAAATAGGCACAGAACACTTGTAAATGGCAAGCAATAACCAGGATCCTAATCTCAACCGTCTATCAAACTACATGGAACCCAATGAAAACTGGGAAGGAAGGGTCCTCAAACAATTTATCCATATAATTATCAATCATCATATACAGGCATTTAGAATACATGTCCATATAAGAGCAAAATAGACAGGTGTCTTGGACCATACTTGGGCGTGTGCGTGGCCCACCAGCACCATGTTCGTCTTCTCTTCCCCTGCTGGATCTAATCGGATCTTCTTGAGAACTTGCTGGCTCTGGTGGGATCGAGCAAATCCAGATGATATCTAGCCGAATCTTGTTCAGATCTTGCCGTATTTGGTGGGATCTGAGTAGATCCGGGTCATTCATGGATCTTATTATTAGTTTCATCCATTACATGCGATTTTCCGTTCTCTAGCACTTTCATTGCTCATAATTATATTGAGAAAAAAACCACCGGAAGTCTCATATATTTGTCGATTATTGCAAGTAAATCCTAAATATTTTAAAATGATAAATCAAGTCATACATATTGCACACGTTACAACATTAAGTCCTTTATGTTATCTCCCGTTACTTTAAACTGACGTACGTCAATGCCACGTCAGCTTTGCGGTAGGTGATGGAAAGAACTTAATGTTGAAACGCAAGTGATATCGAGAACTTGATTTATCATTTTGAAATGTTCAATGCTCCTCAAACTGCTCTTTGATTGAACCAAAAAAGCATTGTTAAACTTAACACACAACTAATAGTTCGTTTCTTTACGGATCACGTGAGAAAATTAGTGCCAAAAATGACAAATTGATCCTGGCCCATGCGTATTTGAGGAGAAATTATTAGATGCTCCTACCTATCACTAGCCTCGGCCACGGTTCAGGAACCGCCTGGTTCTAGTTTGGAACCACCAGTTCCGGTTCCATGTGGCTGTGAAACCGGCCCTGAACCGCCTTAGGACGGTTTAGGGGCTGTTCCGAACCATTCGGTTCCAGTTCAGGACCACAATTCCAACCGGTTCGGGATCACGGTTCCAACTGGTTCAGGACCGGTTCCAAGTTGGTTCGAGAATACCAATTTAAAATCAATTGGTTTGAAAAAAATTTAAATAGAATGAGAAACTTCAAGCACAAGACTTATTTTTGTGCAAAGCAATCTAATTAAATTTGTAAAGGCATGCCTATTTATAAGCCACTTGGGGAGTCATTTCTCCTCTTCTCATCGATGTGGGACAAATGGCTCCCCAAAGAGCTACACTTCTCCTCTTCGTTTGTCCCACATCGATAAGAGTAGGAGAAATAGCTCCTCAATAAACTTATAAAAGGGAACACTCTCAACATTTATTTAGTTACACAAAATTCAAATAAACCTATATCTCATTCGAGTTCGCAAAACTTGTGAGATATTTTTATTAAATTTTAAATTTTGATTTAGTTTTTTTATTTTACGATTTGGAACCGTCAGTTCCAGTTTCTTTGGAGAGTGGAACCAGTCCCTTCACGGTTCCAGGCCGGGTTTGACCAGGCAGGTTCAAGGTCAATTTCGGGCCCGTGGCCAGGCCTACCTATTACCACGTGAGCTAAGGATATGTGAGAAATTCCTAGGTGATCCTACCTTGTCACATGGCATAAGAAAGCACGAATCAGAATGTGAGAAACGAGTAATTAGTGTTAATCGCCTAATTAATTACCATAATTACCAGTAATCAAAGCAGTTTGATTGTTTTTTCTCACCACGTCATTATGAGGTAAGACCATCTAAGATTTTTTAAGTATATACCAATCAGATTATGACAAACAAGCAAATTAATATTAATCACCTGTACAATTACCTTAATTATTATTAATCAAAGTAAATTTACAGTCACATTCTTAATTTTTTCTAATCTAATTATTATTAAAAATTAAAATTTTATCCAAATTTATGAACTTATCTTATGTAAATAAAGTTCGAATATTATAAAAATATATATAGGATTATCCGAAACTATCTCCAAGTATAGAAACCGATAACCATTACTTTCAACCGAATGGTTCGGTTGCCTTAATAAGAAACCACACTACCGGCCTCTATTTTGTCGTTTGCTTTTTCCTTTTTCAATATAAAGCATAGAAGAAAATTGACCAATATATTAAAACTAAGGTGGCCAACAGTTTTTTAACCCTTACATTGGTTAAGACGGAAAATGGTATAAAACCTTCCCGGTACAGCTGTTAGATCTCAAATTTTTATTTTATTTTATTTTTTTCCTCTCGCATCACTCTCTTTCGTGGGCTAATCTTGGGCCCTTGTTTGGACGGGAAGTCTTTAACGGAACCATCACACCACATAGGTAATACATGTCCATCCAATCAGAATTCACCATTTATATATTTGTCCAATTAGAGTTAACAATTTATTACAATTTTTTTATTTTTTTTAGGAAATTTTAGGATTTAATAATTATATTTAGATATTTTTATTACATGTCAAGTTCTGATTGAACGAATATATTACATTATCATTGACACGTGTTATAACTGTTTCACTAAAAATTTTCTCCAATGATGGCCAAGGTATCAAGGTTTGGTAGAAGCCAAGGCCTCCTGATTAAGAATTGTTTCTTTTTTTTTTTTGGCCAGGATTAAGAATTGTTTCTCAGTCTCCTATTCTTGACCAAAACCTCCCATTTAACTTTCTTCCTTAAAATTGTCAAAGTTGCTGGTAGACTAGGATTTCACAGTGACTGTGGTCCCCTAAGGTTGTCGGTCCTATTATATATGTACTTAGTGCTATTCCTTTGTGTATGTTACTTTAATATGGTCCCATTCTAGTCTCTTTTTCTTCTGACATGTTGACTGAGAAATACTTTTCATTTTGGACTGATGGATGAGTTTTACAATTTAATTTTCTATCATGGGAGTGTGCTTGTTTCTGAACTAGAGAGAGAATACATTGGAGGAGAAATTGATGTATGGAGCAAGATAGACATGGACCATGTTTTAGTTCCCATATGTGAAGAGCACCGGGGTTAGGAGAAAAATACAATGAGGTATTTTGGTTGGTTCCCGGGACATAATTGAAGGTTGAATTCAAGCCTCTAAAAAATGATACAGATGTAAGAATGACATTTGAAATAGTTGCAAAAAAAAATTCTGATGATAGAGATATTCACTTTTATTTTGTTCACGAAGCAATTGCATCGAATTCTGATGATATATATATATAAGCAAATTCTTATATATATTACCGCTTAAAATAACGGTAGGTGACGGAAAGGATTCGATATTGTAACGCGGACAACATATAGGACTTGATATATCAATTTGAAATATTTAGGACTCCCTTGCAAGAATAGATAAATATTTAGGATTCCCCATGTCTTTTTCTCCTCTTTTTTTTTTTTTAAATCAATCCACGGAAAGAATTCAAGCGCGATATATATCTTCTTAGAGTTCCGAACCACGGAAGGAATCCATGCGTGGGTTTTTATCTTCTTAGAGATCCAATCTACGGAAAGAATCCAAGCGGGAAAGATCAAGATCAGATTTAGGAGGATCAATTTTACCTAGAAATGGATAACATTTTCTGTGAATTTTGTGGGTCAGGAGCAGAGTCTAGAAATCACTTATTTTTCTCCTGTCCAACTACTCACCAGGTCTGGTATGCCATCTTATCTAAATCGATGATAATTCGCAATGTTCAAGATTGGAATACCGAGATAGAGTGGATAACACGTCAAAAGAAAGAAAAATATTTGCATTGTACAATTTATAAGCTTGCTTTTACGTGCTTCTACACGATTTGGAGGAAAAAGAATACAAGAATATTCCAACAAAGGCATACGCCCGTATCAGGTATCCAATCTACAGTTCTCGACTTTATTGAGTTAAGAATAAATTTCATACCGAAGATGGCGATGAAATTAGATTAGGCTCCTGAGTTTAGATTTTTGAAGCTATAATTTTGTGTACAGCCTACTAATGTGGTTTTGCTTTGATTAATAAAATTTTAAACTTACCTAAGAAAAAAGTTTTACCTAGAAATGATCCAGTAAACCCTATTTGATTTATGTAAATAAAAAATATAGACTGTCTCTAGAAAAGAACCAGAGGTCTATTTTATTAAAAACAGAAAATCATAAATGGCAATATTGTTCAATCAGTTAAGACGAACTTTATTTTTTTCGGTAGAAAAATTAATTTTAATTAGCTTACAATTCTTTCATTAATAAAATCTAAAAAAAACAGAGAGAGAGAAAGAGACTTTAAATGATTCCGCCAGTCACTGTTCTTATTATAAGTATTCCTGGACTCAACCCACAGACGGTCTCCCTCCACGACCATGGCCATTGACCTCTTCGTCAAATGCTAAATGTATTCATCGAATTTCGATCATGGATCGTCTGAAAAGATATGTAACATCTTTGGTAGATTTCATCTTTGCACTGGCATTATTATTTAAGCGCAAGGAATCAATTCAAAGAGCTCTGCCGCCACGAACCATGCCTCCGTCCCCGTCTACCGCCACGAGCTCCTCATCGCCGGCTCATTCTCCGCCGGACTGGAGGCATGATGTGTTCGTTAGCTTCCGCGTAGAGGACACCAGAAAGGGTTTTGCGTCCCATGCACGTCTTCCACGCCCTAGAGCAGGCCGGGATCCACTGCTACCGGGATATTGAGTGGCAGGAGAGAGGGCAGGTGGTCGGACCGACGCTCATAAAGGCGATCCACGAATCCCAGATCACCATCATCATCTTCTCCACCAACTATGCTGACTCCAAGTGGTGCCTCCAGGAACTCGTCGAGATTCTCGAGTGCCACAAGATGTACAAGGAGTACGGTCACAAGGTCATGCCCATTTTCTATGACGTGCAGCCATTGGAAGTTCGGAGGCAGTCCGGGAAGTTCGGGGAAGGATTCGGGAGGTGTCGCCCAGGGATGAGGAGGAGAAGCAGGCTTGGAGGGCTGCACTCGAAGAGGTCGGGAACATATCATCATGGAACTTGGAGACTGATGCAAGGTGGATTCATATATTTTATTTTTTTATTTAATTATAACAAAGAACCATGCATTTATAAATATTAGAAGAATTAAGAGAATTAAAGAGCAAGTTTGAGAACAATTGCAGTAAATGTACTTTTTTATTTTATTTTATCTTAAAGTCTTTTATGTAGTGATATATTACGTGGTAGTTCTAGGATTATTTTTTAAATTTTTAATATTTTATAAAAAAATTTAAATTTGCTCTTGTTGTTTAGTTTCCACTTGCTGGTGAAATTGATCATTCAACAATGCAATATGTCTATACTTGTCATCAATCGCTTGAGTCTAAGCACTGGATGAACCAACCTCGTCATAATCATCACTATGCGATAAAAATGCTAATCAAGACTAATTATTTGAGTGGAGGCTGCAATATTTACATTTAAACGATAAAATTAATAATCATAATCAATACTAACCGTATCTTCAAAATAAAATATGTGATAGTAACGAGAAAAATTAAGACTTACTTTCAATCAAGAGAAGCAATCGATGAAAGTGATATTGTATGTTCGAGAATGAAAAAGAAAAATGGATGTATTATTAGGGAAAAATAAATATATATTACTCCGGATACCCTTCGTCATAAAAAATATATATTTTACCATCATTATTAAATTTACTCTAATTATGCATATTTTTCTTTAAATAATTGACTCCTTAAATATTATGTATAACCGCTGATATACAGGCATTCCGTATTTTTCAATTTCTTTTTTTGAGCCTTTGCCTTTTCAATTAAATAACTAATTCCCCTTATATACATAAATTAGATCCATTGGGAAAAATAAAAAAGTAATATTTAGGTACAAATTTTTCTTTTGGGATTTTTATCATAATTAATTAATAATATTGATAATTTAAATACATATTATAAATTGAAATTTGACTGATTTTTAATATCATTAACATATATATTTTACCTTAAATATTTCATTATAGTAGATTTTTAGATGATGATTCGGTACAAGCATTATCCATAATATTGTAACAGGGATATTGTTTGCGATGTTATATCATATTACAATATGCTCACATACTATAGGGAAGGTACAAAAAAAATTTGAAAAAATAATTAAAAAGGCACATAAATTTAAAAGGAAAAGAAAGATAGAAGTAAAAGAAAGGATAGAAGTAAAATAATTTTTCTATCGATTACTTACTTCATCAAACCAAAAGTATGCCTTATAAATGTTTTAACCATATCTATGAATTCTAACATAATACTCCTGCGGCCAGGAAGAATCATATTATACATCTAAGTTCTATATGAAAAATATCTATCTGCAATTATTTTGTTTGTGTATATAATTAAATTCATTAAAAAAATATACAGAAGTCATGCAATATAAAAACTTTATAGAGAAAGAAAATATATGACTAATATACATGTTAAAATCATAACATATTTACAAATAAAAATTAGACAACATATTAAGAACTTTGACTATCAATTAAAAATATATTGATAACATAATTCTAACATAAAAGAAAATTATAAAATTTGTAAATAATTATACTATTATGAAATTAATTACAATCACAAGTTGATATGCTTCTTGGATCTTAGAAATTTTCAATTTGCGTTGAATGTAATTTCTACGAGGTGAATATTCTCTCTAATTATATTAACTATTAAGAGAATAATTTTATATATAATGTCATTCCTCTTTATATATAACAAAAAATATGATACGAGAAAGTGAATTTGAATAAGATTTGTGAATTAAATATTCAACAGATATATTAGTATATTTCTATCCTAAAAAGTCAAAGATATGTTAATAAATATATTTAGCAACTATACCGCTAAAGTTGTGTCAAACATAATAATCAATAATTAATTTTATATATATAGTATTTCCTACGGGTAACATCATGAAATTTTTCAAAACTTCATACATCAATTTAATTTTTTAATTATTTAAAAGATTGGCAAAAGAATCTAACAATGCAGTCGATATTTTGGTATATACTTTGAATTTCAAGAAATATATGAACCACAAATGGGTTGGTAAATACTAATAAAATTTCAATTATTATATCATCGACAAATTGCCCAAAATCAATAAATTGCACAGTATCATCAGCATTCCTTTATCGGCCCAAATATTTATTGATAATTTATCATACTTTTATTGATACAACAATGCAATATTTTCTAACAAATATTGGTGATGAGAATCATAAATTGTTTTTTAAAAAAAGTCCACCAAATCATATGTAATTGATCAAAGTAAAATTTACATTGTCCATATATATATAAATTATTTCCTATAATAATGTTAAAAACTTTTCACAAATTTCAGTAAAATAATTTAAA
Source organism: Lagerstroemia fauriei (assembly GCA_025802135.1). NCBI lineage: Eukaryota > Viridiplantae > Streptophyta > Magnoliopsida > Myrtales > Lythraceae > Lagerstroemia > Lagerstroemia fauriei. The sequence goes on from JAOYND010183890.1 coordinate 13,750, forward strand.
CGGAAATATCGACAACATTCTCGTTAGTATTAATTATGTAAAATACCGACAAAATTCCATCCATCATGTCATCGATAATTTGGTAAAGTAAAAATTGAAAAGTTTTGATAAAGTTCAAACTAATTAATTGGAGGATAATTAGTAGCTAATATTTTTTATCGGTATTTTGTTAGTAAATTGTCAATATATTGATGTAATTATTTTAACAGGTGAAAATGTCCTTTATTGTCGGAAATTTGATAAAAATGCTTCGAAAAATTTATTGACAATATCTTTATCGGTAAAAGTAAATTTTCTTGTAGTGTCACAACTTCCACAAAGTGCAAGTTTTACTTAATTTCAACTTTTAGATTTAACTAATTTTAAGGGACATTTTTCTTCCATTAAAAAAGATTGTAGGCTTCAATGGGATAGAAAGAAAATGTAAATAAATGATACGAGATTTTACTTACATAAATCGTGTTAATATTCTCTTGATTTTCTAGTCGAGGATGATACCAGTACCCGGATCTCCTCTCTCATTATTAGGTACTTTTATGGATTTTGTCCAAAACCTTGTTCAATTTATTCTAGTCCTCCACATTATCTAATTTATTCTCTTGAGCATTTTATTTTGAATTTGATAAGAAATGTTGTTGCTGTAATTTTTGAATCTTATCCCTCTCTACCTGCAATTTTTGAATTAATTTTTATTGAAATGTCACATCACACTTATTATACATGAAGAACTCAATCCCAAGAGTTAGCTCAATTGGATAGAACATGCATTTAAATCGTGTGAAATTTCACGAGGCAGGAGGTTCAAGTCCCCCTTGAACGTGTAACCCTTGGTGAGACCACCCACACATGTATTTTGTACATGAACTTACTTGAATTCATGAGCCGGAAGAATAAACTTAATCATTTTGCTCATTCTCTATTAAGTAATCGTTTTGTATCGGCCAATAGGTGGACTGATAATAATAACAGCCCTGATTTACAATATCAACACTATCAACGATAATAATAAAAAAAGGAGGGTTTGTGCAATGATATCACATTAGATCTAAGACCGAAGGGTTTAGGTTCGACTCTCCGGTAGGACTTCTTGTGCCTTTTTAATACCCTCTTCACCCTACTCTTTTAGACTCGTCAACCTCATTTAAAATTAAAATAATAATAATAAATGATAATCTAAATATTATCACCAAAGTCCTTCAGTTGTTGCATGAGCTAACATCATGCTCTAAAAATTGTTGTCATGTAGGGATGAGGCAGAATTCATTGAGCTATTTGTACAAAATCTATCGAACGGAGTGTTCTGCTTTCATTCACCCTATTATACGGACAACACGGTGGGATTGGATCAGAACATAGACTACAAAATCTCTTTGTTAAACATCAAAAGTTACGATGTTCATGTCATGGGGATACATGGTATGGAAGGCATAGGAAAGACTACAATGGCAAAAGCTATCTGCAGCCGTCTCTATAACAAATTCCATGGTGTCAGCTTACTTGAAGATATCCAATACGCAGATGAGGAACGTAAGCTTGTTAATTTGCAGAAGCAACTGCTACAAGATGTTTTGAAGATAAGAAATGTCAGGTTCTTATCTAATTGGAGAAATACCAACATCCGTATGATCAGCAACCGGTTGTCTCAAAAGAAGATATTGCTTGTGCTCGATGGCTTAGATAAGAAGCAGCAAGCATTTTATGTCACTGGAGAACATGACTTCCTTGGTCCTGGAAGTAGAATATTGATAACCACGAGAAATGAACAGTTATTGGACGACCTTAGAGTCAGGTTTATAGTCCCTGGATTCAATCCACAGGACTCGCTTAAGCTCTTTTGCCATCATTCTTTTCCTCAGGGCATTCCTCCAGAGCGATATAGAGAATTGTCTAAAAATCTTGTTCATTATGCTAGAGGAATCCCATTAGCAATCGAGACTATTGCATATTTTCTTTTCGAGAAAGTGAAGGAAGTGTGGGACTAAATTCTCATAAAATTAGTCAAGAGCCCTCACCTTGATTCACTTGGAGTATATCTTAGATCAGTTTTTGCTTACTATCCCTTCAAACATGTTGGTCCATTTGGAGGTATTGGTCCATTTAGAGGTTTTGACAAACCTTATGATGACAGTGCACATAGCTATGTCAGGAAAATCTTGGTCATTGTTAATGAAGGGATTCAATCCATTATCATTGAGTATGACCAAGACGGTTCCTTGGTTCGTTTAAGTGCTCATGGCGGATTGTATGCCCCAAGAGGAACAAATTACCATGTTAGTCTACTCTACCTTTTTGTGCATGCGTAATTTATTGACAATTAATCATTATGTCAAAGAAGTACTGTGGTGTTATTTTTACCTAACGTTCCCGGTCCGTGCGACCTTAGAAGTTTGTCATAAGTCTACCTATCACTTTATCAACACTATTTAGAGAGAAAAAGAAGTGAGACAGATTCTTAGAGGATAATTATTATTAACTATTGAATGAATGTACAAGTGATGCGGAAATCTTCTAATATAGGCAGCTCTCCTAGAGGAGACGATGCTCTCGAATATCTAGGAGAATATCTAGACAATGTTCTAATTATTTATTTACTCGTTATTCTACATATTTGTTATCCTTCTACAAAATTCTAGAAGATTCTCTCCTTAGCTCCACTAAGTTATCACGATTGTCTAAAGAGTAAATAGACGATCTTGTCCCTGAAAGATACATTATACATCAAGTTCGTCATTTTCTAATTTTGTACATCAGTATCATCGTTCTTAAAATCAATTAGGTCCTTCCGAACATCAATTGGGTCTATTGAACATCAATTGGATTTTTTGAAGATCAATCAGGTATTTTTGAACATCAAGTAGGTCTTTTGAACATCGATTAAGTCCACTTGAGCATATGCGCGAGTTTATGTGACAACTAACATGCAATTTAGTAAAGGCAACCACACCTACACATGTTATTAACGTCAAATCCATGTTGGAATCCTTTTGCAAGTTGCACTAGATTGTCCAGATGAGTTCTTGATTTCAGTATCAGGGTACATTGCAGAAAAGTATGGGTTTAGGTTTATCCGGTCACTCAGATTCCTAAGTAACAAACGACTGTATGGACAGTTTGGTGAGGAAATTGGTACATCTTTCACTTTTCCCGTAATTGATAATGGAATGATAGTTGGATTCTTTGGGAATTGTAGTTTTCAATTTGTCGATTCCATTGGAGCATATTTTAGACCAGTTTTGCATCTATATCCATTCAATTCTTCAGGACCTCTGACATTGAAGGTGAAACTTGGAATGACAAAAAGCATATGGATATTAGGCAAATTGATGTCATGTCTTCTTCAGCAATCAAGTCAATTAGTGTATTATATGATAATTTTGGGCATCCGGTTGGTCCATTTACACATGGAAGAGTTGATGAAAGTGAAAAACACACAGTAAGTCCGATTCATTTCTATATTCATAGTCAGATTCTTCTTTAAAGTCATTTCTCAATAATCTTGATGATCAATGGTTGTGCCTAGTACACTACAACTATAAAAAAACTCCTCTTTCTTCAATATTGCAGTTGATATTCATAAAAGTTTGACACATGTCAAGTCCTTCAAGATGTGTTATAATCTTGTTCTGATTGGCTAAAAAAGGAGACTGCAATGAATGAGATAGAAGGTGATAAGGGCATGTTAATAATGTTAGAAGCCACTAAATTAAACC
>JAOYND010183986.1:0-17426 GCA_025802135.1 Lagerstroemia fauriei
CGAAATTGAGACCACTTGTTTTCCCCGGCAAACGGATCCAAAAGCAAAGTTAAAAGGAAAACAGAAAAACAGGAGGTGCCTGAATAATTTCAAAACTCTCAGCTACCATTCATCCTGCTGTAAAAAGTGGTAGTGGTAGGTCAGTCAGTGAGCACAGAGATGTGCGACCGAGCTGTTACTTCGATCGATCGGGAAAAAGTCGACCGGGAGACCCCACCGCGACCACAGTATCGATTCGGATGTCAAAAAGCTCAGCCCAAATTGCTAGAGTAAGCATGGACAAGAGAATAGGACACCGGAAACAAGTTCCGGAACCGAATTGCTCGGAATAAAACACCATCAAAAGAGCTCGGGCACCAGAAGAGGATCGAAGAACACGGGCACGAGGGGAATGGTGAGGGAGTGATTACCTCAAAATGGAATGGGATGATATTGCAGAGCGAGCTATGGAGAGTGCTGTGGGAGGGGGTGGGTGGAGATATAAGGTTGGTTTATTCATTGAGTGGAGTGGGCGGGAGAGATCAGTTTGTATGATGGATAACACGCCATCCCCATTTTACCCGTACTTTACGTTTCCATTGGCGCTCAGGCCCCACATCCGCCATTGCGCCACGACAGTGTTAATCTAACAATCAACGAGATACTGATCTATACCGCACACTGAATTATCAACCACATAATTGATCCTAAAATTTCTTATATTTGAGAGTTAATTTTTTGTGGCATTCTTAATTTTCACGTGAGTATCATAATTAAATGAAAATAAAATATATAATTGAAAAAAAGAGAGCAAATTAGAGAGCAGCTGAAAAAAAATATAAATGATAGAACCGCTATTTTTTATTTTTTTTAACTTAGCATATTTTATATTTTGTAAGAGTATTTTTTAAACGTTCGAGAACAAGGCCAATTACCCATTTTCTTTGCCCTTTTCTTTATCAAGTTCGAATCTCGCTCTGAGCAATGTTACTAGAAGAGGATATTAAGCTTGTACCTTGTCGGACACCGGCTTCTTAGATTCTACTAGGTCTTTTGGCGGTGCTGCGTTGACGGTGATAGTACTAGTACCAGTTGTTCAGTTCATTCGATAAACACAAAAGTCCGAACATTACGTATGAATCGCTACTACTAACATCCTCGTTTTACCTATAAAAAAACATAGATTAGATGCAGGTAGGTAGATAAAATTAAAATATAAAATTAGGAAAATAAAGCAATAGAAGTATCGTTTTATAAGTGATTTGATAGCTTAGCCCTAGTCTTATTTCTTGTTAGGTAAATCAAATCAATACTCATTATGGCCATTTTTTAGATTTGCAGCTGAGACAATTATCAGTCTTCATCGACGCATCCATTTCCCTTATCTTTTCTTTATCGAATGAACCGCGTGTTGGTAAAGTCAGATCGGGAATCTCGAAGCGAGGACTCCCGGGCTGTTCTCGGATGCAAACGACTTCCGTGAACAGCCAGGACATTGACGACCGATGTAGAACCATTCCTACACGTCTTTACTACGATCATTATCTAACAAATTAGTCAAGACGGGTTTGTCACCACCCAACCTTATGGACTCACTTCGTTCTCCTTATAGTTTTGATGTACAAAGTTCTACAAGAAAGGAAAATCCCCGCAATTTAACCAGAGTGGATCGGTTGAGGTGATAAAACGAATGCATCTTTTCCTCAAGAAAGATCTCGAGTTCGGATTTCGTGAATGGAAAGAACTTATCTTGGGATAGCATCAAACTGATCAATTAGAGTCCGTTGGACTTCTGGATGATGTTAGTGGTACAGATCGAGAAACAGCCTCAATTTCATAATGAAATTAAACTAAATAAACCCTAGGAAAAAAAAACTTGATAGCTAGAAGTTTAATGGGTAAGGATAAGTTTAGATTCGAGTTGATTCGGTCCACTAAGAGTAAACTCTCCTCACCGTCAATTTTTTTTTCATTTATACTACCCAATTCCAAGACCTTGTTTTCAAGAAAGAAATATTGAATCATCTTGAATAATTTGTGTCTGTGAGAGGCAAAACTTTTTTCGTTGTACAAAGATTATACGTAATCCTAAAAAAGGCCAAAAGAAAATAAGAATAAAGGGGCACGATCGATTGTATCGATGAGAATTAAACACACAAAATCTTTTTATTTTAATTTAAAAACTGTAGCACTGCTCCTGTTCCTCTTAATCCAGGAGGTGGAATTTTGGTTTGCCCCTAAGAAAGCCAACGGTGTCGTGGTGGTGTCGTTACCCTTTACAGCTTAGAGATGGTTGGAAAACGTCGTGGCAGATTTTCAGCCTTTTCTTTCGGTGGGATGAGCGACTCTGATGGGTCATAGAATCACTCACAATGAATGAGCCAAAAGTTTTGTTTTTTGTTTTTTTTGCCATTTGGCCACAATGAGCCAAAATAATTGAGGTACTAGTACTACAATGACAGGTGTACGTTGTTTTCCATTTTTAGCTCCCAGCACGTGCTTTTTTTATTATTCAAATAAACAATTGGATCTTTTTTTTAATCAATTTTATAATCCTTTCTAGAAATCTGTCTAATTAGAGGAACGAAAATCTTTCAATTGAATCTTCAAATATGAATTGATTTTCGTTCTCTGTCGAGCATTGAATGCTCTCCCCTTTCTGTGTAACAAGTATTTTATATAACAGTATTTATGTCATATCACAAACTAATAATATTCAGTTTTTTCTTTGGAAGAATTATATGAGTTTAAATAAGAAATTATTATCATAGAATTGAAGGAAAATTAATTGTGCTTAAAAAAATTTATGTTTTCGAGCTAAGATTAATTGAATCAAAATTAGAGTTTATATATATATATATATTACTAAATACAGACCCCTGTCACGCATGAAAAAAATAAAAATAAACAAATATGAAATACTGGGATGAATTCGTATAATTATATCGTTTATTTATAACTTGTTACAATTTAATTTATTTAAAATTTACTAATTTACAGTAGTAAGTAGAGCATTATCAATTTTTATCAGTATACTATATCAATTTTACTTTTTTATTTTTACAATTTCAAATTATTCGTTAAAAATGACGAATTTTTGCTGCTAAAATTGTAGATATGTAGTGATATGAAGTAAGATAAGAGAGTCTGAGTAGTTAACAAAAGAAGTTATAGGGTATACTCGGAACCTATAAGAACCTACCCTATTGGGCAGGTTTCGGGGTAGATATCGATGGAATTCAGGTAGACTCTGAGTAACAAAATAAGGAACCGGTCGGTTCCAGTTTCGATGAATAAGGTACTCGAAACCGAAACCAGAACTTATTACATATTTACACAGTTTATTTTCATAATTCGTAATTTTCTCATTTGAACTTTGATTTTTTAACAATTTAAATCGTTGAATTTCTAACTCGATAAACTTTCATTTGACATAGTAATTATGTATGTTTGATGAATTTATCTTGTTTAAAATATCATTGAAACTTAAAAATTGATAATAAATAATAATTAAATGTACCGCAAACATTCTTAAAATTATAATATGATAAAATAACTATACAAATAATTAAAATCATGAAAATCTTTTGAATTTGATTACTTTATAATTTTTAAATATATGAAAATATCAAAATAATTTGTATAATAGAGGTAAATATACAGGTTCAAACATGTTACCCGGAACCTATGGTATCTAACGTGTTCTAGGTAGGGTCTGTCATGACCCAAAAATTCGACATTAGTACAATCAGACGTTCTAATACTCTCTATATTCCATTAGAAGATCCGCGTCACAATAAAACTTATATAATTATTCATAGTATAATTTATTTGATCCAATTAAGTTCAAGAGAATCGATATTGATTTTTAATCATGAGAAACCAATTTAATTAAGTTACATGGATATATGCAATATGTAAAATCATTATTAATATCTCAATATTAACAGTCATAACTCAACGCATATCAATCATGGCTCCGACTATTTTATTTCGCTTTAATACAAGTTCATTATCTATTTTCTAACTTTTAAGTTCACTTGAACAGTATTGAAAACACAAGCAAGTTCATTTTCTTTTTCTTCTTCTTTTTTTCCCCACAAAAACAATTACTAATTTCTCCTTAATTCTTGCCAAATTTATAAGGGAGGACAATTAAGCTATGCATATATTTAGTAATAGAGAACAATTGCATTCTAGTCAGTCTTAGTCAACTTCATTACAAACTAACCTGAATTACATCTTATCTACAGTCAAAAACTAAAATAGTCAGTTACAATATATTTAGCCAATATATTCTAGCTTGAATAATAAGAGGACCAGATATTCAATACAGAGAACTAATACTCGATTACCATAATCCTTTGTATTTAAGAGATTAATTTCATTGAAAACTGTTCTACTAAGTTTACTAGTTCGTATCAAACAACATACTAGATATTAGAATTTCTTAAATATATATATAGGCTTAATTGAGGGGAAAACTTAATTATATTAAAAGAAAAATAATACAGCATAATAAGATTCTTTCAAAACCCATTATTTATTTATTTTTAAGTCAATTACTATTATGCACTATTTTCCTTCTTATTTATTTATTATACTTTTTTTCTTACTTTTTTTTCCCGCACGTTAGTTAAATCATATCAATTCTTGAACCGCAAAACTCAAAATTATTTAAATCTCCTATTAAATGACCAATATCGAATAACATCAAGAATAAGCACGAATCACACTACTCAGTTGTATAAACAATTAATCTAACAAATAAAATAGAGTTGCAATATTCTGAACCCAAATATTTGTAGCAAATATACAATTTCAGTATCTAAAAATTATAAAATCATTTATTGCATACATTTAATAGAGTAGCATTGAATATATTTGAATGCATCAATAAGAAAATCTTATATTGCACTAGCCACATTTAAACAACCGGGAGATGTAACTTCTCAACTGCACTATTATAAAACTCAATATTATATCACACCTTTAACTATTAATATGATTCTAGCATCAAATATATTAGTTATATATATATATTATATATAACCATGATGTAACTTCTTAACTGCACTATCTTAAAACTCAATATTATATCACACATTTAACTATTAATATGATTCCAGCATCAAATATATTAGTTATATATATTATTATATATAACCATGATATAACTTCTCAACTGCACTATTATAAAACTCATTATTATATCACACTCTTATCTATTAATATGATTCCAACATCAAATATATTAGTTATATATATTATTATATATAACTATACACCTATTCATTAATAAACTATTAAATAATGTTGTCACAGGGTAATTCACAACATATCTTAAATCCTATCGAACTCTCCAAAAATGATTCAAGAATCGAATAGAGTATACAGAATCTATAACCTATGCTCTGATACCAAAATAGTCACAACCCGAAAATTCGACAGAGTTTCCCCTATATTGTCATATTTTCAAATCAGAAAATATTAACCTGTTATAGTACTTAAGAAAATTTCCAAAATAAACATTGTAAATCTGTGCCAAAATTTTCGGGTTGCAACATAATAATACAGAACTAAAGAAATATTGAGAATAACTTCTATCAAAATCTCCAGTCGATTCCCCACTATCAAAAGCTACCTCTGCTCATCATGTCGATCCGGTAAACTCCAAACTTATCTGTAAAAATGATATGCGGGAGGTGTGAGCCGCATCTCAGTTAATATTCAATTTATATCTCTTATTATCATTACTTATAAATCCATTCACACTTATACATACCTTATCACCGCATTCATCCATCATCGTAATCCAGGCTCAGAACTTAACAAATTCAATCCACATTAATATAACTCATAATCATATTAATACAAATATATGTATGACAGTGAACACACTTCCATAATAAATAATCAAATTAGTTCAATCTCAACCAAATACCGATCACATCAATACAAACACCACCACTCGTATCAAATACAATTCCATATTAAAGAATACAAACAAGCCGATTTCAAGCACACATAAATCACAACAATCACAGTAAGTCCAATTTTATATCAAGGAACTCAACAAGCCGATGCACAAGACTTGGCAAATAATTAGTATAGCAATGTGGTCACATTTCCCCTGTGACAGGGTTCTAGCGGTATCGGTACTCCTCTTTCCGAATCGTACCAACTACAGTTTACTATCAAGTAATAAAATATGCTAGACTTGAAATAGATCTCATTCACATCTTATTTCCCTTACCTTTCATTCTTCCCATCATCTTCATCTCTATTCCTGATCTTCTTCTTCAATCACTTTTTTTTCTTTCTGTCACTCTTTCACTCTCTGTTTCTATCTCTGTTCGGGATTTAGGGAGGAAATGGTTGAATGCCATAAAGTGAAAGGGAAGAGGATATGTACGTGGGGTTTGTATGAGAGGAAAAAGATTATGTTAATTGGGCTCCAAACAAATTAATAGGCCTTTGACAGGCTTAGCCCATGGGCTCCCAGGGTCCGGTTCCAAGATTCAACAGGGTAGGACCCGGTTTCATGATTTAGGAACCGATCTTATATAGGATAGGGTCCGGGTACCATGAAAAATACAGGGTACCCGGTCCTCGATCACCCCTAACTTTTAAGATCGTAGATATGGAGTGAGAGGAAAATAAATGAAAGCATTATTTTACCCTTAACCTAGAAATCAAATACATACCATAAATTTTAATATATAAATTAGATTAAGGCAAATATGAAAAATGAAAAAGATACCAAAATTAACAAACATTTACATATAATAGTATAGATTATATGGGAGAAGTGAGATTAATTAGGGGTGTGCAAGAACCGGTTCAAGTACCGAATCGATTTTGAACCGAACCGAACTATAATAATAGGTTCAGTTCGGTTCAATACATCAAGTGTGAACTGTAACTGGTTTTATGGGAAAAAAATTGAATTACTTTAAACCAGTTCGATTCACCAGTTCGAACCGAACTGGTTTAAAGCAATTCAGTTCAATTCGGTTCGGAATGAAACGAACCAAACCGAACCGATTAATTCAGTGCCTCTGGTCTGATTTAAGACGTGATGAAGAGGGATGGCAATCACAGGCCCAAAGGCTTTAATTTAAAAAAAAAAAAAAGAAGCTTGCCATGGGCCATTGTGGTCACTGGCCTAGAAAAAACAGGTCCATGATAGCAATCACAGCCTTCAGAAATCAAAGTTTTCAGTAAAAGAAAAGACGAATCTTGGCAGCATCGAAGAAGGGGAAGAACCTCGACCGCAAAGAAGCGTCCCGTCTCTCAAGAAGAAGAAGCGTTCCGTCTCTAAATAGCATCGACAACAAGTACAGTCAGTGGAGACGAAGGCGTCTCCGGCAGGGTTGACCCACGGGGAATGGTGGTCGACAGCAATGACCACAGGAAAGCGGAGAAGGAGAGGCGTCTCCAAGAGCGACGACCATGGACCGGTGGAGAAGGAGGAGAGTCGTCTCTGATAGCGACGACCACGGGAACGACTGAGAAGAAGTAGATCGGGGAAGAGAAGCAATTGGAACGACTCTGCCTCCGACAGTCGACCACGACGGCCGCAACAATGCATAAGAAGAGAAGGAATCTTCAGCCTCTGTCTTTCTTGTTCTTGTGGTTATTCTGGCTTTCTTCTTGTCACTCTTCCGAAGTTAGGGTTTCTTACGAGGGAAAGAATTGAGCCAATTGACAGATTATGTATTTATATATATATATAATTTAAAACGGTTTGGTTCGGTTCGAATCGGTTCATTGTATTTATTGAACTTAGAAATTAACCGAACTGATTTTTAGCTTTAAACCAAACTGAAAATCAAACCAGTTTTGGATGAACCGGTTTTTTCAGTTTGATTCCGATTCGGTTCATCCCGAACCTGTTTTAATGCTCACCCCTAAGATTAATTGGTCTCACGTTCAAACTTCCCAAAATAGTATTGATAAATATATTGTTAACCAATAAAAAAAATACAAATGGGAATGAAGTGGTAAAATCATTCGTATAACCACAAAACTGCTCTCCTATTTTCCATTTCTAATTATAGATTTTATTTATTTACTTATTATACACTCTTTAAAGATTAATCATCTATAAAAAAAAATACGCAATTGACAAAATTAAGAATTTATTATCAACTATATAATGGACAATTCAGTGCGTAATACGGGCCGACGACTAGTGTGTGTATATGTGGGTGTGTATATATAAGCCCCATAGGCCCATGTTAGAGAGTGGGATATTCAATCTCATATTGCTAACGAATGTGAATGCATAATAACTTATAAATGAGAAGTGCTCCTGGGTGGAGTAAACTTGTTAGTCATATTACACGACTCATACCCAGTTACGACCCAAAAATTTGGTAGAGTTTTCTCTTGTTTTTTTCACATTTCACATCAGACAAAAACCTGGTATAATATCTATCAAGATGATATCCATCCAATACTACTTCCACAAAACTCTTCCACCATCCAAAACAATCTCAGCCAAAGGTTTAGGTCGTAACGTTTTTTACAAACCTATATACTTCTATAATATTGACCTACAAGAGATCTCACGCTGATCCTTGAACAAAATAGCAATCCCACGCTACTCGTCATCTTCTAATTTAGCTGAAAAAATATCGTAGGAGGTGAGCTGCGAGCTCGGTGAGTATAAATTTTTAGAGTAAAATAATATTATAAATATAATTTCTTAATAAATCACATACAATACAAAATCACAACAAGAATAGCAATAAAAATGCTCAACCATACTACTCATGCAATGCATAGAATCAATCAATATAAACAATAGATATGGGGTCGCACTCCCTCTGCAACATAATTATGACAGCATCGATACACCGCTCTCCTATGATACCGTGACCCTACGAAATAATAAATATCAATCTTCCTCCCAATCTCCCGGTGCAGTCCTGGCCTCGGTTCCAGAACCGGACCATTCTGGGGTGGTTCGGACCACGGTTCCGTATTAACTGGTTCAATTTTTGTAAAACTTAAATAAAATTTAATATATATATATATATAATGAGTTCGTTATGTAAATTATAGTTAAACTATTGACATGTGTAAAAATTTTACAATTATCGAGGGCCAAATTTACACATCAAAATCTGAACAGTGATTTATATAACGAACTCATCTATATTTTATATCACACAATAAATATTGAAAAGTGAAAAGTGATAGTGCGAGCAGGTGATTGGACGTGGGGGCAGTGGGCAATGGGTAGTCTGAAGAGGGAAGGGAAGGGGAAGGGACTAGGGAGTAGGGCCTAGGGGGAGAGGCATTGTTGAGTGTTGACTGTCTAAATGTAATTCAATTTTTTTAAAAATTTCCTGCCAGCTCAAGTTCCGGTTCGAAACCGGCGGTTCCGATTTCTGAGGCAGGCGGAACCGGCCCTGAACCTTAGGCCTCACAGTTCGAGACCGATTCCGGGCCAAAACCGACCCATGGCCACCACTATCACGGTGCCCTTCATCTACACACCTCACACTCATGGGGCCGCCCATTATCCTCCGACGATAAGAGCAATTTTAATTATCTTGTTCTTATATCTCGCTGGAGATCGGAGGTAAATTACCTCGATGGAAATCAATAATAAATTAAATATCTCTCTTTCCACTTTTATTTATATTTTCTTTTCTCATCATTTTTTTTCTTGACCCATTTCTAGTCCGTCGGCTTAGCGGTCACTATGACTATTTATAATCACAATCAATAATGTAAAGCACACATTATAATTCGCACACTGATCTACAAATTTCATAACATCAATCTCATTCTTATGTATTAATCTCTAATATAATTTATACAATTTACTAACCTATAATTATATATTTATATATGTATACTCAATATATACATGCTTGCTGATTATAAATAAATTTGCATACAATTTATATACATATATAACAATGCATGCAGTGTAATACGTACACATTTATATTTATTTTTTTCATTATACACATGATTGCATAAGTATATATATATATAACATTATATATATTATTCTATCATAGAAAAGAGTACTCACAACCCCTTCAGTCGATCTTTTAATGAGCCAGATCGCCAACATGCCTATTTTTGGTATCTTCAATTCCTAACATATTAATCATATTAAAAATCAACATATAAAATATAGTCATTTATGTATCAAATAAAAGTGATCCCAAAAGTACTTATAGAGCTTAATCTACTCCAACATAATCAACCCTATAACATTCACATATCTTACTATCCATACTTCTCTACCCTAATCATACTAACTATAATATACTATCGAGTAATAAAATCTAGTAAACTTGAAATGAAATGAAATTTGCATCTTATTTTTTCTTACCCATGCCTCCCTGCTCTCCGTCTCCGTTCTTCTTCCTTTCTCTCACTCTCTCTCGTTGCTCTCTGTTTGTTTGCTAGGAAAAATGACTGAATGTTTCAAAAAGAGAACGAAAGTGGATATATATGTGGGGTTGCTGTGGGTTGTTAGGTGGGGAAAAGAAATTAATAAAATATTAATTGGGCTAAAAAATTTCTAGTGGGCTTAAATGGACTGGGCTTTATAAGTCAGCCCGTGGGCTCACACTTTCTCCTCACTAATTAAAATTTCGTCCTCGCAATTTTTTACCGAAATGAAAATAATAAAGACACTCAACATTCATAGCAGTATCAGGTTCCCAATTAATCCTTGGGTTGTTCAACCCTTGCACTTACACTGCGCACTCTGATAATTATTCTGATACTATAACAAGTCTTTCAATACGACGTGCTAATAAACCACTTCTTGTGCTTCAGAACTGAATATCTAGATGAAAAGGCATATACATTAGATATAGTAGAAATCCTTATTTTCTTACCAATATTATATGCAGAGGGATCCCGAATTAGCCCAATTGACTAGAGATTAATATAAATGTATCTGCAGAACATAATAATCATTGTCTTCATGCTGATAGATATATACAGAGAAATTCCTGAAGCTAACCACTTGACTGGAGACCAATATTCATATGAAAAAAGCAAATTCGTAATAACCCTCTATAATAATAAAGAAGTCCGAGCATAATCATGTAAATATATATGCACCCTTACTTCTGCTATCTTCTACACTTCGAATTGACAGATACAAAACCCAGAAATAACACTGATAATAATAAATAATCCATCATGGAGAAGAATGTCCACCTTGAGTATATTAAGAAATTCACCAGTCGAATCAATTCAATCTATTATAGAATAGCCCGAAACTGAGAGAATCTACTTGAGGAATCTCGGGGTGAACATGAGAATCTTGATCTTATGGGCTGAATCTCCAAACTCATAAACATTTTCTCGTTAATCTCACTTGCTATTTTTTTTAATTCTACTCTCAAACTTTTATATAAAAATTATTATTCGTTTTTCACCAAATTTGCGAAAGCAATATTATGGCAAAAAAGACAGTCAATAAAGGTATATTTCACCACAACACAATCAAACAATTTCAACTAGCATAAATCATTTCAATTATATACTACAATATTTCTATAAATACTCACATTAACAAATCATTCAATGGTCAATCATTACACTCAATAACATAAAATCACATACGCAAGTACACAACGAAATAACACAATTAAAATAAAGAAACCACATTCACACTATCAATATTGAACAATCAAAAGAACTTAAGTTTTTTTTTCAACTGTACAATCAATTAACCAAACAATTAATCAAATGAGAATACCACTGCATTGCCATTCAATCACATAATACTCATTCATTGTATACACCTTTTAAAAATTATGAAATAATATAAATCTCAATCAAGACTATCAAACTCTCTTAAAAATCTATCAGGAATCGACTAGAGTCTACAGAATATATAACCTAAGCTTTAATACCAAAATTGTCACGACCCAAAAATTTGGTAGAGTTTCCCATTGTTTTTGCCACATTCAACATCAGACAAAACCTGATATAATATTCATCAAGATGATATTCATCCAATACCACTTCCACAAAACCATAACTCACCCTTCTACCATCCAAAGCAATCTCAACCAAAAGTTCAAGTCGTAATATTATGTACAAATCTATATACTTCTAATTTACATATCCTTAATATCTACTTACAAGAGACCTCTCACTGATCCCCGAACAAAATAGCAATCCCAAAATGCTCGTTCTTCTCTAACTTAGCTGAAAAAAATATCGGAGGGGGTGAGCTGCGGGCTCAGTGAACACAAATTTCTAGAGTAGAATAATATTATAAATATAATTTCTCAATAAATCACATACATTACATAATCACAACAAGAATAGCAATGAAAATGCTCAACCATACTACTCATGCAATGCATAGAGTCAATCAATACAAATAATAGTCAGGGGGTCGCATTCCCTCTGCGACAGAGTTATGACGGTATCAATACTCCACTCTTCGATGATATTGTTACCCCGTGAAATAATAAATATCAAATTTCCTCCCAATCTCCCGCTGCCCTTAATCTACACAGTCACACCCACGGGGACCGTCCATTATCCTCTGGTGGTAAAAGCAATTTTAATTATCTTCTTCTTATACCTCGTTAGAGACCAGAGGTAAATTACCTCGATGGAAATCAGTGGTAAATTAAATCTCTCTCTTTTCACTTTTATTTATATTTTCTTTTCTCATCATTTTTTTCTTGGCCCATTTCTAGTCCGTCGACTTAACGGTCACCATAGTTATTTACAATCACAATCAATAATGCAAAACACATATCATAATGCACACGCTAATCTACAAATTTCATAACATCAATCTCATTCGTATGTATTGATCTCTAATATAATTTATATGATTTACTAACTTGTAATTATATATTTATAAATGTATACTTATATATACATGCTTGATGATTATAAATAAATTTGCATAAAACTTATATACATATATAACAAAGCATGCAGTCTAATACGTACACATTTATATTTTTTTTTCATTATACGCATGATTGCATAAGCATAAATATAATATTATATATATTATTCTATCACAGAAAAAAATACTCACAACCCCTTCAGTCGCTCTTTCAATGAGCCGGATCGCCAATATGTCTATTTTCGGTGTCTTCAATTCCTATCATATTAATCATATTAAAAATCAACATATAAAATATATTCATATATGTATTCAAATAAAAGTGATTCTAAAAGTACTTATAGAGTTTAATCTACTCTACCATGGTCAACCCTATAACATTCACATATCCTACTATCCATACTTCTCTACTAAAATCATACTAACTATAATATACTATCAAGTAATAAAATCTACTAAACTTGAAATGAAATTCATTTACATATTATTTTTTTACTACCTATGCCTCCCCGCTCTCCCTCTCCGTTCTTCTTCTTTTCTCTCACTCTCTCTCGTTGCTCTCTATTCGATTGCTGGGGAGAAATGGTTGAATGTTTCAAAAAAGGAACAACATGGATATATACGTGGGGTTACTGTGGGTTGTCAGGTGGGGAAAAGAAATTAATAAAATATTAATTGGGCTAAAAAATTTCTAGTGAGCTTAAATGGCTTGGGCTCTATAAGTCAGCCTATGGGCTCACATGCCTGCCTTACGTGCCTGCACAGAGGGTGTGAACTCGTTAGTGCGACAAGACCGCCGAATGTTCATTCCGACTATGGGCCTCACTAGAGGCCAAATCTTTTAGGATCCCATTGGTGCAGTTTAAGGTGTATTAAAGGCACCATTAAGGACATTAATCAACCTTAAGAGAGCCAACCTTATTAAGTGATGTAACTGTCCGATTTATCCTTTTTAATGACCGGTTCAATTTTAATTGTCGATCCAGGGCCTTTAATTCCCAATTTAGAGTCATTAAACCAGCAGTACTTTTCCTTCACTAAAAATACAACCATTTTCCTAATGTTTTTGCACCAATTCACAAAATCCTTTCCTCCTTTTTGCTAGTTCATTGTTTTCGTGCTGGCTCTCTGCATTTATTCGGCTTGCCCGAGCTCGAGGATTTCGAAGTTCAGTGCTACTTCAAACTTAGCTGTTATTGTATTTAGGGAGACTGACGTCCAAATTTCATCAGTACAACCAAGAGAGGATGAATTAGTTTTAAGGATACTATGACTGTCATAGACCTCGACATTCAATATAATTTATAATTTTGTAATTTGATTTCATTCAGTTATTTTATATTATTGTGTGTAACATGACTTTCTATCATTTTTTTATTTATAATTGTCGTCATCCTAGGTTATTATATATATTATTTTGACAGCAATTTCTAGGGTTATTTTTTAGATTTTTATATAAAAAAAATTGTAAATCGACTAAATGTCAATGGTTCGTGGTACCACATAAGTTATTGTCATGTGATTTACACGTTATAAAGAAGACTCTCTCCCCAAACACATGATAGCACTAACCTCCTCACTCCCAGCTCTCCATCAGCGCCGAGCTTCCTTCCCAAAGGGGGTAAAATGACTTAATCTCCATGCCCTTCCAGATGCTCAGCCTTACTGGTACATACACCAGTGAAACTGGAAGAATGGTGAGAGGGGACCTCAAGAACTCTCTCAATAGAAAAGATTGTCCCTCACTCATTCTAACCACATCATCCCTTCTTCTTCTATCACCTCCTTCATTATGGAAGATACACCTGCTTCCCCACAAGTTGTTAATATGACCGAGAAGGGGGGCCTCATGAGCCCCCCTCTCGCCATGAATCTCCTTACTTGGAACTAGCAGAGATTAGGAGGTAACTGGAATAGTTAAAGCAATTAAAATGATTAGGAGGATACCTTGGAAACAAAGGTATCCTCGTCAAGATGTCAAAAGGTGACTGAGCTCTAGAAGTTTGATGGAATTCTCTCTATAGATGCAACTGCAACAGCTAATCTATCTGAGGAGAGATTATTGTACGTAAGAGAAGTGGACACCCAATATACGTGGTTCGGGACATTAAGGCATCGTATGTACGTCCACAGACAAAGGAGGAGCGACGATATTCACTAGAGCTCAACAGTGGTGGAGCATACAAAGAGAAAACCCGAAAATACTAACTATCGAATACAATACAAAGTTCTCTACTCTTAATCTCGAAATACACATAATCCAAATTGCAGGGCTTCAGCCCCGTACCCTAAACAAATTAGTATTGTACTCGGGCTTAGGCCACGCATCAGCCACGAATTTAAGAAAATATCCACACTTCGGGTCGCACAAAATTTTGATCGAATTCGAATTTTATATCAGATTACATCACAAAAAAAATCATGACATAGTCTAACAAATTGGCCATTAATGAACTTTGAATTATTAATGTCTTAATAAATTAGATCCATCATGAATGGACCAGACTAAAACAACCAAACCCTATCAATAATCGACAACTCTCACAAATTGGATAATGGTGAAGAGAGATGTATTATTTCTTATGTAAAATTTTCACCTGGTCCAATAAGAGGTTGAGCAAATATCTAATCCAAAAGTTTAAACTAATATGTTGGTGGTACACACACTCTTATAAACCAAGTTTCAATATCTTTATTTACCTGATGCGGGATAGACTCCTCAACAAATTTTTGAGTTGGACATGAGCCCAACCTCTTCTTGTAGGCCAGGTGAAAAATTTACATGGTATTAGAGCAGATAACAGTGTAGTCTCACATCATGCAAAGCAAGAGTATGGAACTCATGGCCCATAAGCCCAAAACTGGTAGAAACATGTCTAGCTAGTGGTTAGTTATTGACCCGAGTGTGAAAATTGTAGGATTATAGCCCGAGATCAGTAGAAAAATGTCCAACTCGAGGTCATTTGTTAAGAGCGACTGTTGAAGGACACGTGTCAAGTGCGAACACATTACCTTGTAAGGATAGGTGTTAAGGAGTTTATCGCACATCGGACAAATAAGAGATAAAAACCTGATTTCCGTATCAATGCAAACATCTTCTAATTTGATATAACCCATTAATATCTTGATAATGAAACGATGTGCAATTCTGTCAGCATAAATAAATGAATAGACGAATCGAAATACGGCTGCCAGTGCGCTGGCATTGATAGTGAAGAACGTTGCTGCTGTACAAGCTTTTCCTGCTGTTCTATAGTTAGAACTCGAACTGCATTTGCGGTGCGTATCCGAGTTCATCGAGGTGGGCAGCCGCTGCCTTATTCATACCCGGTGGCCCGCACCTTAGCACCTGCAAAAATCACAGCCACGAAAGATCAGAGCACAGCCGGATGCGAATTAAGTTCTTCGCTTCACATTTTTTGGTAGGAATATTTCAGAGGTCTTTTCTACATGTTGTGTTTCAACCATCCCTGTCTCTGTCTCTCCCAAAATGATCACCTGTACAATTATGAATAATCACGAGTTCATCGATTAGATAGGTACACGACTTCAGGAAGCTGACCGGGTTCACTACCCCATTGAACAAATATAGGACATGCTCAGTTCATCGCCCGGATCTTTAAATGTTTTTTCGGGGTAATTAACGTTTTCGGTCTCATATATAAGCACACTTGCAGAATCCATCCCTCGGTAAGCCGAGGGAATGGATTCTCGGGGAAACAAGAGGAGCCACAGCCCGAAACTCTCGGGAGCCAAACAGGTTCGTTCTCTGTTTTGTGATATATCTTGTTTTCTTAGTTTTTACAAGGAAAATTAGAGGCTGAAAACGAATTACAAGCTACAACTAACCTTGGTGTCTGAAGCTGGAGGAGGACAATGGCTTTGGATCATTTCCTTTGTTATACGGCCAGCACCTCCATTCCACCCCTCGGGAGGCTGGAAATAACGAAAGAAAGGAGAGTAAAACATTTTTTGAGGGGGCGACACATTTAATGAAACCGTAAATCTAGGGAGTTGCTACAACTCGATGTTGTGGACATGTGAGTACCTTACTCAGGACGTAGTAGACTTTGAAACTGTCGGGGAACTTTGTCGCAAAGTCATCCATTTCCTCCTACGCAAGTTTCAATTTTACAATGCATAAAAAGGCTTTTATCAGCATGACAGTTGAGTTCAAATTTGGCCGTTTCACTGAGAGAATATCAAGCCAGAGACGATCAATTTAGGCGACCATAAAGAAAGAGGGGTTGCCATGATCGTTCTTAATTCTAAGAAGCACAAACCACAACTTAATGACTAAACAGGAGCACCTCCCGATCTGTACGAAACAAAGGGGAAATATTGTACCTTCAAGAGAATGTCCTCGAATGTAGTGTTTGCGTAGATAAGATGGATGGCTGTCTTGTCTTTTGGGTTCTGCAGTATGGCTCGGATGAGCTGGAGGAAGACAAGAAACCAACATCAACTAAACAATCTCATCGAGATGGCATGAAATCATAATTCATTATATCTTAAGCTATACCTGAAACATTGGGGTTATCCCAGAGCCTCCAGCAAGCATACCGAATGCACGAGTTTG
>JAOYND010184176.1:0-17425 GCA_025802135.1 Lagerstroemia fauriei
TAAATCATAAGCAGAATTAGAAAGCTAATCATATACATATTCAACACAACAAAGAAAATTAAGTGGAAGAAGTTTGATGTGTACTCCTCTCCTAAGATTACAAAGAAATTGATTCTTTAGGCAAACGAGATTTCAGAACTCCAGCTTTTTTATATACTAAAGTAAATTACCACTTGCAAAAGATTATTGACCAACAAAGAGCATAGATTGGCTGATTAGATGGAGAAAATTGGCCTTGATAAAAACATTGTCAAATGTGTTTTGCTAGACAACAGTACATGAAGTACCAAGAAATGCTCGTAATTGAATGGGGTGACTGTGATAATGAAAGTTGTCCTCCATGGAACAGAATAAAAGAGAGTCATCCAAAATAATATAGAGCTAGAAATTAAAAATGAAATGAAGAAATTAAGAGGAGGATAAATTCGAAGATCCTACCCTTTGTTCCTGAAGTTTGGCTGTAAGTTCCTCAGCAACTTTGGTATAGTAGGCACTGAAATTGCACAAACAATGCATTGCTCTCATGAAACAACACCAAATATGCCTAGCACTCTATTTGAGCTCTAAATAACCTTTTGTCTACTAATTTGGCAGATAAATTGACTCTTTCTTGTTGAATAAGCTCCAAACTCTGTTAATCAGAGAAGTTCACTATAATTAAAGTACTTAGATGAGGAATTGTCTAAAGAAAACAGAACGGAGATACAAGCCATGGCAGCTCACCTGCATAAGCATGTAAGAGTCAGACTCCAAATTAGAAACTTTCTTCTTCACGTCCCACAATTGGGAGCATATCTCTTGTTTGGACTTTGTTATCTGCTCCGATTCATCACTGAGTTTCTGCATTTCTAAATTTGCTGTGAAAACAGTAAAGGGAAAAGCACACTGAGCATCAATGATCCAGCAGTTCTCTTGCAAACTCTCAGGAATGCAAAACTCTTAACAATTGGATCAAACTGCGATCAGAAACTATCATAATTTTCTGCATCTTTCCAAGGATGAAGGAATAAGGGGGGTGATCATGCGAGTAATTCAATATGACAGCCGAATTGAAAAGAAAGCAACAGAACTACAGAAGACTCCATAGCAAGTGCAGGACCTAACGTTTCATTACAACTTCAAGAAGCTTGACGACTCAAACTTCGGAGTGGGAAAAGTTTAAACTGAATATAATGGATTGTACTGACAAGAACCATTGATCGTCATGCAGACCGTTTGCCTAGACTCTAATACCACCCAGCAGACCGCATTATAGCAGGGGAAAAAAAGAGAAACCTGAGGAGATGTCGTCTTCAAGGGCTTGAATGCCGGTGATCAGCGTTTGCTCTTCGAATGAGATCTTCGCCGCTTGATCCTCCACATCTTTTAAGTCGGCGATGGAAAAGTCAAATTCGACGAAACGCAGTTTGATTAGGGAAATGCAAGCGATTCGACACGGGAAAGGGGAAGGTACCATTCATTTGACAGCGCAGTGTCTTCATGTACTGCAAATATTCCTCCATCTTCAGTCTGCATCTTCCACAGCAAAAGGAGAAGGATGAATCGCATGTACACATGCACATAGAAAGAGAGAGAGAGAGCGCCAAAGCACCTGCAATCCGTCTGCTGCTGGAGAGAGACGTTGGGATTGGAGGGAGAAACTGGTGCCACCATAGATGTAGAAAGGTACGGACCTAAAAAACCTCATCCAAGGGAGCGAAACTTAATGAGAAGGAAATATCATGTATTCAAGAGAGAAATTACATAGCTTAATGAAAAATTAGGTAAAATTAAGTGAAATTGATCTACTAATTCATGGACTTTCTTGAGTTTAGGGGGGCAATCGCCCCCGCGCACTCCCCCTAAATCCATCCTTGGATGTAGAAGAGAGTGATGGCAAAGAAACGGGAAATTTATCTCGTTTTTTCTTTGAATTTTTATAATATAGAGGATCATAATTAGAGGTGAAATTTTTTTAGCACAAATAAAAAAATGAGTTTCATAACTAACACTATTTTATAACATTTTTAAAAACTAACACCATTATATATACTCTTTTTACTAAAACTTTCATAATACCAAAAACACCCCTATCATTTTCTCTCCCTCCCACCTCTTCTTCTCCTCTTCTCTGCCCCAGCGGCCCCCATCTTCTTCTTCTTCCTTCTTCTTCCTCCTTCCTCCTACCGGTCACCGGTCACCGGTCGCCCGTCCCCGTCGCCCGCCAACCTACTGCTGCATCGACGACCGATGCACCGCCGGCCGACGATCGATGCACAGTCGGCCGAAGCCAGTCGCTGGTCGCCCATCGCCCGATGCCTCGTCGCCCGTCCCCCGTCGCCATCGCTTGTCGCCCGTCCCCTGTGGCCATCTCCTTTCCCCCGTCGCCGTCTCCCACAGTCGCCGTCCCCCGTCGCCATCTCCCGCAGTTGCCGTCCCCCGTCGCCATCGCCCGTCAGCCGCTATGCTCTCGCCCGTCACTCGACGCCCCCCGACGCTCCGTTACTCAGCACTCCGGCGCCCGTCACTGGCAACTCCCGTGAGCTGCAAGCCTGCAGTTAAAACGAAGGGCAAAAATGGTTTTTTTTTACACAAATTGGTGTTGTTTTTACAAATCAATATAAAGTGGTGCTATACATGAAAGAGAGAAGAGGAGTAGTGCTATATTTGCCTATTAACACTCATAATTATGGGAAAAAATTGTGTTGTTACTTAATTTTTTACTTTTATCATTTTCATTCTAAACTTTTATTATTTTATCATTCTTACTGTTAACCTTTTGAATTTTTATCATTTTGATCCTGCCGTTACTTTTTCTATCCAAAAATACATATTCCATTTAAAAATAATTTTTTAACAGAAAGGAAAAATATTGCTAGAATACCGTCGGTAGCCACATCCCTTCCAAAATTGGGATCATTCTTGATTGAAAATTAATTGGTAGTTATCACCAGTACAAAATTGTGACTCATTCTGAGTAAAAAAAAGTTCTAGTTTTAGAGAGAACACTTGTTAGTAACTAATGCTGTCTTAATCAAGGACGATTACACCGTGCTCTTTACTCCCCTTTTGTTTAGTCTTATTTTTTATTTTATAATATATTTATATTAAAATACTATTTTTTAGATGAAAAATGCTTTTTTGGATTGAAAAAATAATGATATAATCAAAGTAGTAAAAACTTAAAAAAATTAAGGAAATGAATTATAAAAAAAATAAAGGTTTGGGACAAAAATAATAAAAGCACAAAAGGTTGAAGATTAAAATGATTATTTTTCCAATAATTATCAACCGATTTTGGACAGGTTCTATAGAAATGGAAAACTTGCCCCAAAAAATGGCTTGTAAGTAGATATGGTAATTTGGGGGAGTCGAAATTGATTTAAAAAAGGGAAAATGTTGGTTTTGATCCTCAAGCTTTAGGGTTATGTTCGCATTTGACCTAAACTTTTTTTAGGTTGATTCCAGTCCTCAACCTTTCAAATATTGTTCAGTTTTAGTTTTTATTTTATTTTTAATATTAAAAAAAGGTGATTAGGTTTTTTAATATTAAAATATCTATTTTTAAATATAAAAAATAAATAAAAATTTAAAAGAAAAAGAGGATCAAATCCAACCATTATGGTTCAGTCACTAGCAGTATCGCAGACTGTTGATAATTTTCTTGGGGACAGTTTACAGTCGAGTCCCCACTAACCCTATTTTCTTATATCGAGAGTTTCTCCATTTTTTATGATTGTAAAAATAATTTGTAATTAAAATATATATTTTTAATATTAAAAATATAATAACCTTTTTTCAATATTAAAAATAATGTAAATGACTAAAATTAGACAATATTTGAAAGGTTGAGGACTAAAATCAACCAAAAAAAGGTTTTGGTCAAATGTGAACATAGTCTAAAAAGTTGAGGATCAAAATCAACTTTTGCCCTTAAAAAAATTGGGGGACGTGGCACCATAATATTGTGTCGTGTGCATGTATACCGATACTGCATGGATCTAAAATCGATAGGCATTGGGGTGAGCATTTTCAAGTCTCCTCTTTTTAATTACGACTCTAAACCTTTTAGTAACTGAGCAGAGCATATAGGGATTGATTTCTAAATTTTGGATCCGAATTCTATTGTGTTGAATTTAGAAACAGATAGTCTAGGGTTTCAAATATGGGAATTTCCTCCAACCTATTAGAAGGAATTCAGTCTCTTGATCACACACCTAGAAAAGCTTACATGTTTGTAGGGAGACTTTTGATAAACTTTTATTTTTTTCAATAAACCATCATTTTGATCCTCAAATTTGTAGTGAGCCATTATTTTGGTCCTCAAAATTTGAAAATCAACAATTTAGTCATCATTGCTTAATTTCGTCAGTCAATTTGATGCAGGCATTACAACACCGTTTACAGACCCTGACGTGGGCGATTTTTGGGGTCCACATACCTAATGGCAAATTATGAATGGTTGAAATTAAATATATAAAGATGATTGTATCCACTTATTGATTACCACGTAGCATGTGGACCCCGAAAATCGCCCATGTCAGCATCTGTAAACAGCATTATAAAGATTGGACTAAATTGATTGATGGAATTAAACATTGAAGACTAAATTGATTGCGTTCAAACTTTGAGTACCAAACTGATGACTCACTACAAATTTGAGGACTAAACTGATGGTTTGCTCTTTTTTTATGGGAAATAACAGCAAAATCAAAGTATGGACTGACTATTGAATAATGGGAAACTAGTTTTTTAAACCCATTCCAAAGCCAAAGGTTAGAATCAGGCCCGGCCATAGGCCGGTTTCGAACCGTGAGGGGAGCGGTTCCAGGTCAGTTCCACCCATTGAAGGAATCGGAACCAACGATTTCAAATCGAAACCGAAAGTGAAAAAAAAAATAGGGAGTCAATCAATTTATGTATCAAATTATATACTTTTTCAAGATACATATATTTGATTCATTTTTTAATATAATTTTATTATAATTTACTATAATTTCTGAAAATTTATGCATTAATTATTATCTTAGGAGCGATTCAGAGTTGGTTCCAAAACTTCATTGAAACAAAACCGGCCGGCTCCGAACCGTAACCAGGGTAGTGTGTGACTAAACCAATGACTTTGCTTTACCTACTTGGAGAGTGTATGATATCTCGGATCGCATGGGGATCCCATTGGAAAGTGTGTTCTTTAAGAATTTCACCAATTGAGTTAATAAACTTTATTTGCAAACCAAAAGGTTCCGTTTTGGATCATAAGGAAAAAGAAAAAGAAAAAGAAAGAGAAAGGCTTTCTTTGTTTGGAGCCATTGTATATATCATGGGAAGAAAGAAATCTGGTATTATTTGCTAGTGCAGTAGGGGTGTGCAACCGAACCGGTTCGGAAAGAATCGAACCGGAACTAAACAGGTTCTATTTTGGTATATTTTTTAGACAAAAAATGGCTCGGTTAATTTTTAAGTGTAATCGGTGTTGTTCACCGGTTTGAACAGAATCGAATGACTTTTAATATAGAAATCAATTCGGTTTGGTTCAAACCGGTTTTAAACCGGATTGAACTGTTTTAAAACCAATTCAATTCGGTTCGAACCAGTTTCGAACAGAACCACGGCCTCGAACTAGTTTTTGCACACCCCGTACATTGCAGAACCTAATTTGTTTGATTTGATTGATTTGATTGGTGGTAAATTGATTTGATTTGATTGATTTGTCGAAAATTAGTGCTAAATTGATTTGATTTTATTGATTGGTGCCACCATTAAGGATTACACACAAGACTCTCTCCATATTAAGCAGTTTGCATATTAAGGGGTTTACACCACTTGCAGGATCGGATCTCAATTTTTTGAGGTACCGTCAACACCCTCCACTTTCGAGGTTTTCGAAGATCACCGAGTCAGTGGGCGGAGAAGTTATCTCATGCAACGGTGATATGACAACGCAATAACATCTACACTTAAAAAAAAAACATGAAAAGGACAATGTTAATTTTAATAATACACTATAAAACTCTAAAAAATCCTAAAGAATCTAAATAACCCTAAAAAATTTTAAATCAATCTAACAAACTCTGAAACCCCAAAAAAATAACTTATAAAAATTAATTTTTTCACGTGATAACATTTAATTGGTAGGTGTTACAACGTCATCACGGTTGCACAAGATATTTTGTCAAGTGAGTGGCCTCCAATTTCAGCTACTAGCAAGGTCTCCAAAGTTCCCTCTTCTCTATGCATGGTCGGGTTCGAATACCCTGTATTTTTGTTGGCACTCTGACCCTACTCTATATGGGACCACTTCCTAAATTTTAAATTCGAATCATACTCTATCAAATCGTGAAATTAGACTATATCCGCAATGTGTAAGATATCATAGGTTTCGGGTATCCCGTTAGAATCTATTTATTATTTTTTTATTTTACGTCCATAACATAAATTATTTCGATTTTTTCATACATTTAATAGTTACAAAGTAATCATATTCAAAGGATTTTCACGATTTTTATTATTTTATATAATTATTTATCATATTCAAATATATTATAACTGTAAGTACGTTTGCAGTATTTTTTATTTTTTACACTGATTTTTAAGTTATAATGATATTTTAAACATGATAAACTAATCAAATATACTAGATAGAATGAAAGTTCATCGAGTTAGGAATACAACCGGTCTAAACGGTTTGAAAATTAAAGTTCCAACAATGAAATTATGAACGACTAAAATTAATTGCGCCAATCAATTTTTGTAAAAAGTTCCAACTCCAGTTTCGGATACCTGTTCCTCGCTTTAATACACGAAATCTACCTCAGTTTTCATTTTTTTGGTTGAATATAATTATATTAATTAGGAAGCAAAAGGCAATACATCATTTAGGTTTAGGGCCAAGACTGGGGTTTCATCCACAAAAGCGCCCAGTTCTACTCCATCTAACATACAAAAACCAGAGAGATCAGAGAGAGATGTATCCCTCGAAAGCTTGTCAGCTACTAGATTGAGATCCCTACTAATCCATACACAATCCCACCTTTCAAAAACCTTCAAACGACTGCTGATTTCCTAGATTATATCCCAGATTTCAGCTTTTGCCTGATTGTTGCCGTGAACAGCCTCAATGAGGGTAAGCGAATCTGAGTAAAACTTGACTTTTCTCCATTGTTTTGCTGCTGCAATTCTGATAGAGATAAGTAAGACCTTGGCTTCGGCATGCAGGGGACTAGGAGAGGAGATTCTTTTGCTCCAGGCACAGAGGAATTTGTTTTCATGGTCCTGAGCGACTCTTGCCAATCCAAAGGTTTTATTTGTCCATGAGGCGTCTGAAAATACTCGGATCATCCCCGGAGAGCTTGAGCAGATAAGTTCCTCTTTCCTGCCTAGCCATTGATGACCAATGCCTCCTTGCTTGTTTCCACTCAAGTGTTCCAGATATGTTATGTTAATTTTTGCCACAAGAGTAGATAAGTTAGGCTTAAGAACCTCATGATAGCGTTTATTACGGATTTCCCACAGATAGTATAGTAGGATAGCACCATATAAAGCAAATTATGTGGGATTAATCATGTTAAGCACAAAATCCTTTGGTGGATCAATGATGAATTGTATCAGATTCAACATCCAATCATAAGTGTGAGGGATGGTCCAAAGTTTCCAAGGTGACTCTCTCCAGCTGACTCGATAGAACAAGCAATCTCCAAAGAGATGCTTGGGTTGGTCAGAACCTGTTTTACAGATTGGGCAATTCTCATCCCCATCTGTAAACCAGGGGAGACATTCGTTCACCATTCTCCATAAATGGATTTTAAATCTTTCATGGAATTTCAAGCCCCATAGTGTTTTCCAAAAGCTAGTATTTGTATTCGAACTCCTGTAGCCCTGATCTAGCTGGAAGTAAGATTTAATAGTGTGAACTCCTGAGGGGTTAGGATCCCATCTGAGGTCATCCTCTAAATTCTACTGACTAAGAGGTATTGCTTTTATAATCTCAGCAGTAGGTCTACAAAACAGCTGCTCAATAATAGTATTATTCCATCTCTTAGGTTCAGATAGAAGCAAGTCACTCACCTTGAGGTCTAAATTTATGGAGGATGGGTCAGTAGCAAAGGCAGTAAGACTTGAAATACCTGGGATCTAGTTGTCTGTCCATACCTTGATTGAGTTTCCAGTACCAATTACTCTAGGTGTTCCTTTTTGAAGTGTCCACCTCAGTTTTCATTGATATCTACCAAAACTCACCCAATATCCATGCAAACCACTAATTCCCTGTTTTTAATTTTTTGTTTCCTTTTTTACATTTTCAAGAATATTTTCATTTAAAAAATATACCCATTTAACATAAAAGTGATTTTTTGGACAGAAAATATGGTGGCAGACTTAAAAGTGCAAAATTCTTGGGTGAATAGAGTGCATGGATAACGTGATGAACTTAATCAATGAATATTTGACACGTAAGCGGATACATCAAATCATGTCTAAAAAATAATTATTATTAATGAATATTAAAAGATAATATGATATTTAATGATGATGTGTTAAACATTTATTGATATAATACATAGATGACGTGACGAGTTGGACTCATACAAGTACCTCCAGCGAAAAACAAGATAATGCCGAGCAAAAAAGATTAAAAAATTGGGGCCCGATCCATTGCATTACATATCACATCTACATCAAATCATCAAATTTTGAAAAAAAAAAAAAGAGGGAAAGCATAGAACTTTGAAATGGACTTCGATGCAGGTGTTACATTCTTTTTTGTCGGGACGTATCAGTTTTCACATTACCTCACAATCTACTGTTTCATATGCCACATCCAAGTACAGATCAACATTTAAGCATGACGATACCATACACTCACCATTGATGTCACCAAAAAAGGAGTAGATTGTAATTTCATTCCATTTTCTCCGAATTGATATTTTGTGATCGGACACATTCGAAAGGTCAATTTATCACGAAGCGTGCTTTCTCTTCCGTCCTCACGTTATATATCTGACCACGAGCTAAATATTCTTTCTTGAGCCGGCGTGCTGTGTGCCCCCATAGTGAAAAGTTCACGTACCATGCAAATTCCCATCGGCCTACAAGAAGTTAGACCCATATCCACGAGAAAATTTTCAGTGGAACGCTTATATCATGTGTCAATGATGACGTGATATATCCGTCCAATCAAAACTTGACATATAATCAATAACTATATATATATAATTACTAAATCTTAAAATTTTCTTAAAAAAACAAAAATCCTAAAAAATTGTGAATCATAATTGGACAAATATATAAATTGTAGATTTTGATTGAACGGATATACCACGTCAACATCACTTACATGGTATGACCGATTTATTAAAGACTTTCACATTATCCACCTCAATTCTTAAACTTATCGATAGTAGTATCGATGCGGCATTGAAGTGGCATCAACTTAAAGCAGTGGCAAGTGATGGAGATGACTCGATATTATAATACGGGTAACATGTATGATTTGATTTATTATTTTAAAATATTTATGACTCACTTATAAGAATCGATAAATATATAAAATTCTCAGTATTTTTTTTCTTGATTATTCCGATACTCGAAAGTCACGCGGGTAGGGAAACGCTCGTGAAATTTCTGAAAGTTCAAACGATTGCCTAGCTCCCGTGTCATGCTGACAGGGTGCTGACGGTGCCTAAATGGGAACCATCCATCCCGTCCATCGATGTGATGTTAAATTATTCCAATTGGAGAAAGACAGATTCCTGAGTCATAGGATGGCGGAGCTGCGGTGGTTTAATGATCCAAATTTCAGTCCTATGAGGTTTGATGAGATTGAGATCTGAAATTTGAATTTCAATTTAAGTAAAATTATGAGAAATGGCTCTTTGAACTTAGACTTTTATGGATACCAAGCTTTTTTGACTTATTCTAAAGCCTTTGGTAGTATTGTTTTAGTACTAATTGTTTAATTTGTTAGATATGTTCGAGGTTGAATGCGAGAGGCAAAATATTACCTAAAGAGGATAGCGAGATGGTTGAGTTGAGTCAGCAACACTGTTATCCTCTTTTTATCGATTAAAAAAGAAAAGAGTGCAGGACTGGTGAAATTGTGGCTCCAGATGGCATGTGAACGTCCAAATTGTCAATTAAATCTAAACTAGAAACGTGGCCCTACAGCTATCGCTTAATTGTGATGACTCGATATTTCTTTTTATAGATAAGGTCGCAGATTTGAATTTTCATAGAGAGAAAAAATATACGATTATAAGAATTTTTATTATTTAACGAATTAATCTAACTCAAATTTGAATTAATCAACATTAACAAATAAGCCATCCATTTATTTATTGATGCATCCATACGACTATTCTACTCCTTATCTTTCTTTTTTGCTTGATATATATGGCATGCTATTTAGAATTTTAATGAATCTTGATTAAATCATTTTCAAGCCAAGTCGATTTATTAATAAATAAAATACTTTAATCGTGAATTTTTTCATTTATAATATTTAAACTCGATTTCTATAAAAGATGTTTTAATCGACGTGACTCGATCTCTTATATTTGCAAGTATCATGGAGCAAACACTAATCTTTAGATACTTCTAAGTTTTTCGAACACTTATCTTCTTCTAATTAGAGTGTTGTCTCGGCTTATATGAGAACGGTCGGTATCTCGGTGGTAACGATTCAGATCGGATCGGATCGTTATCTCTTTCGTGTCGGACTCGGAGTGTTAAATAATCTCCTTTACAAGGTCTTGCCAAATTATAATTGCTTCCGAAGAACGATTGACAATGTTGTTATTTATTTATACTATTATATCTAAACGTTTGAGAGATTTCATGTCTTTTTCGTTTTTCACATTTGTCCTCAATCTAATTTACATATTAAAATTTATGATATAAATCTGATTTCTAAATTAATGACAAAATAATAATTTCAGGTCATTTTTTTCTCAACCTATATATACAATCTTAACAGCAAAGATCCTTCATTAACTGCTCAGATCCACTTATATCACTCAATATCTACAATTTTAGCAATAAAAATCTGTCACGTTTTTTGAATGAATAATTTAAAATTATAAAAATAAAATAAAATAAAAAGTAAAATTGACATAGTACACAGATGAAAATTGAGAATACTCCACTTACTACTGTAATTAACGAATTTTAAATGAAATTAAATTGTTATAAGTTATAAAATAAATGACATAACGATACAAATTCATCCAAGCATTTCACATATCTTTAATTTTATTTTTTTATGCATAGCACGGTTCTGTATCTAGTTCAAATAATGCAATGCCGACAGTGGACAATGTTATCCCGGGGCCATAGTTCTTTTCCTTCATGTTCGTGCAATTCTTCCTCAATTTCGGAGAATGTAATGATTAGAAATGCAAAATGTGGTGCCAAAAGCTGATTGGTTTTGTCGTCTTTTTATTTGAGCCTTAACATCAAGGATTTAAAAGGCATAAGATGGCTGATATGGCTGTCTTCTTCTGATTAGATATCCCTTTTTCCTTAAAAAAAGCAAGAGTTCGAGTTTGATATGGACAGATTAGGCAAAGTTCATATTTGATCCTCAATTTTTTTTAATTTGTCATTTTCGTTTTAAACCTTTTCTTGGAACATATTTGGTCCTCAACTTTTTTGTAAAAGGATACATTTAATTTTTTCTATTATTTTAATATTAAAATATTGATTAAATGATGTTTATGTAAAGAGAGAGAAATTAGATGGACAGACCTGTGAAACTAAGAGAGAACTAGTGTGTAAGTGGAAAAAAAATCAACTTATGTGGTCACATCAACCCTAGAAATTTATCGGTGTGGAGAACGTGGAGAGGCCGGGGGCTGACTGAATTGATGTAGAAATAAAATAAATCTCGAGGACGGCCTTCTCTCTCTTTTTTCTTTTTTATTTGTTGGTGTTTTATTATCTTATATTATTCTTACGTTTTAATCATTTTTTAACATTAAAATGATGAAAGAAATTAAAAGTATCATTATATGAATAGGTTGAGGACCAAATCTGTCCTAAAAATTGGTTTAGGATGAAATTGAAAAAAAAGAGAAAAGGTTGAGGACCAAAATTATACTTTTCCCTATTATTATCGATCTAAAATTAAAATATTTATGGTTTCGCTCTCATTAGAGAAAGTCTTGTGTGTCGTAGGGAGACATCATGTCAACACTACTTGGTGGTGTTACAAGTCAATAGCAAATAGTCATAGCAACAGTTTTATAGGAGGGAATTTAGGTCGTAAAAATAGATTAAAACCATTGAACAAATAAAAAAACTCTGAGAAACTAAATAAACACTCAAAAACCTAAACGAATCCTGATATTAATTAGTGAGAAGCAGGGACGGATTTGAAACTCTCGTCAGAGGGGCGAAACTTAATGAAAAGGTAACATCACGAGTTTAAAGGGGTGAAGTTAGATAATTTGATGAAAAATTAGGTAGAATTACGTGAAATTTATTTAATAATTTACGGGTTTTCTCGAGTTTAGGGTGAGATTGCCCTCGCGCATCTCCTAAATTAATCCATCCCTGGCGAGAAGGTGAAGAGGATGTCGAGCATGATAGAAAATAATTTTAAGGGTTTGATAGGATCTTTAGAATTTTTATTTAAGATTTGAATTATTATTTTGCCATCTAAATTCTTTCTCATGAAACTATTAATGTGACTAATTTTTGTTGGCTTGTGATATTAGTAAGTAGTGCTGATGTGGTGCATGACATAGGAGACTTTCTCCTTTAGTGGGTGTTTTTTTTTTTGGCCATATCCTTTAGTGGGTATTTAATTCTCTTTTTTCAACCCTTTGTAGCTCACACTCTTCCATTACAACCAAAAGTTAATGTTTGATTTTAAGTCTTGTAAATTAAAAGAACCCAAATTAATATAATTCTATTTTTAGTGAACCGACTCAACTCAAATATGAATTAATTGAGGTTGGATGGACTTTCTCATATACGATGTCGGATGGTGAAAATAAACAAAGTATAAAATAGAAGGAAAGGTAAAAAGGAATTAAGATATGCTTTGAGTAAATTCATTCAAAATATAATAATTAACATCCTTGTGAAGTCTCAACTCAAGTGCTGTAATGTATGACTACTTGGCCTTTACTAATCGTTCACTGTAAATGTATAAGAGTTACTTAGAATTGATTTAAGTGGAAAACTGATAATACCGTTGCTCTACATATCTGATTTGAATAAATTTTTATCGATTCATACTCATTTTACAGTTGATGGCAATGCACACTGAAAATGATATTGGTAGGATTAAAAGATGTCTCATGCCTACAAGTATTATAACTAGGAGCAAGTCTTCTGTGCATGTAGCTATATTATGACGTAACAGTATTAATGTAGTTATATCAACCGATAGAATTCATATATTTTTAAGAATTTTTATAAGATCCTAAAAATAAAAAAATCAACTCCAAAAATAATTGAATTTAACTGGAAAAGGCTTATACAATCCGAATATTTCCATAAATATTCAGAATGATCACCCTTTTGACTTTCTTCGTTTCAATCTCATCTAATTTTCACAAATAAGAGGCGGTTCTTCTTTTTTGGTTTGCACTACGCAGTATCCCCGGGTCAGCCGAAATGCACATCGAGGCTAATCTGCGGTCGGACCGAGGTCTCTCGAAAAATTCCCGTCGACTCTTCCAACCTGGAATTCGATCTTGGGATCACCCATTTGGGGGTCAAGTGAGAGAACCACTAGGCCAACCCCAAGTTGGTATAAGAGGCCGTTCTTCATACCTTCCAAGACTGATATATTTCAACCAAAATACTAGGGACGAATCCTGAAGTTCCAGTTAGGCGACGAAATTTAATAAAGCATTAAATAACGAATTTTAAAGGATAAAATAAAATAATTCACAAAAATATATAGACAAAATTATTAAAATTTATATAGATCCTGATAATTTTTTTGAGTTCGGATGGGTGATCACACTCCCCCAATGTGCATCTCTCTAAAATCCATCTTTGCACAATATGATAATAGGATATGAAGTTAGATTGATTCCGGTTGGGCATAAAACATATGTTTCATGCTTAAACGGGCAAACATTTTTTTCAGTATATGGAGGAGACACATAGGCATAAAAAGGTAGAGGGAATATGGGATAAAATGGGTACAAAAAATCTCACGGATGAGATAGAATTTAGGATCTCAAAGTCACAGTATGAACATTTTTAAACACGACAAATAAGCATATCGAAACATGTTGTATAGGTTACATCAATATGATATGATAAGACATTATATCATGGATATAATTTAGGAGTATATGGTGATATAAACTAATTATCAGGTGTTTTTATCATTAGGATTTGAAAGTTCTAATCTCATTTTTAGATACTTTTTAATTAATTTTTTTAGTTTATTGACATATGTATTTCACAGATCATGAAAAATAACAAGTTATTGATGATAATCACTCAAATGATGATTCTTATAATTATGATCCTAAATATCATATCGATGATAGTGACAATGATATTAGTGATTATGTGACATTGGAAACTTTAGAATTTCCAACAAAATAAAATAAAAATACAATTTTAAATATTTTGTACAATTCTATAACGTTTGAAGATATTATATCATATCGTAATATTACCCAAACTTTTTGTACCATTGGTGCTTTTTTTCTAGGTTTTTGTTGTTATGCCGTTCAATTTTCTGAGTCAGCAGCCACGTAGGCGCTACGTCATCAATCATGTAAGCGCCACGTCAACAATTACTAACAGCGTTAACAGTTACTTAACGGTTTGTATTATCAATATCAAATTTTCAAAGATCTTATATTATTCTATAACGTTTTAAAGTATTTATACCATATTATAATTTTAGTCAATTCTTTGTACCACTAGTGCTTTTTCCCCTTTAATTAAATATGCGTGTTTAATTATGCATTTTCATTTAATAGCATTTTATTTTCCAGTTACCCTTTATGTATTATGGAGTTGAAAGTGTGCTGAGATGTGAACTATTATATTAATTAATTACTATTTTTCTTAAATGTAATTTACTGTTTATTTATTTTAGACAAGGTAAATTGTCTAAAACATCACGACGTTTAACGAAATTTTTACTTTGTCACAACCTTTAATAATAGTAGAAATTTGCACATAATTTTTGGTATTCACTATTGGTATCCAGAAGTCATATGAGTTTTTGACTAATTTATTTCGAGTCAGCTAGCTCATTAAGAAGTAAAACTCTCTACAAAAAAAAATGTCACAGACTTAATTTCGCTAGAATTTTTCGTTTACTACTAGCATGACTTGCTAATGTGACATTTTTATTGTTGACATGAGTTTTTATCACACATGGAAAAAATACTATTGAGATTTAGATCTCGTATTAGACAGATAATAAAACAAACTTACAACCATCACTTTAGGAAGTTATTTGAATAAGGGTCCAGCCCCTCACAGTCATTAATAGATTTTATGTGGTATCTATTCTATATGTGAAAGCGGGTGCGTGTTCACCATATCACGACACGTGTCCCATTTTCCTTTTCTAGTAATATAATCCTTGAACAAGCATGATATTAACCTGAGTGCTTAGCTCAATGGCTTTTTGATAGTGCTGCCATGCCGGTGACCTGTGTTCGAATCTTGGTGTTGGCATCACTACTTAATTTTATAAGTTGGGTTCTCTCTCTTTCTTCTCCGCTTCATTCTTTCTCCTCCCTTTGTCTGCACCGCTTCATTCTTGGGTTGTGCTCCTCTCACTCTTAATTTCATGGTAGGTATTGATCTTGACCAATTACACTTAATTAGAAAAACATCTAGAGCATCTGTTTGATTTGATAAACTGAATTTATCTACATTTTATAGGTCCTACCACCGTGAATGTTCAAGTTACTGTCATAACTCCAAGACTTTTAGGAATTTCACTTGGTAAAGGATTACAATTTTACCTTATTCCTGGATTTCACTTGCATTTCTACTATTAAGAATTGCTTCACTTTTGCTTCATATATAGGTCAATATACTAATCACTACAAATCAGCTGGCAATTTTCTCTCTCTTTCCCCTCTGCTCCCAAAGGGAGTATGATAGCATGATGAGGAGGCTAAAGAGTCACAGGATTAAACAACTAAGGCGAAGGAGACCACTAACTCGGTGGCAACAAACCTTGGTGAGACCACAAACTAGATATTGATTTTTATAAGCAACTATTAAAAAGACAAATAATCTCAGTTAATCCTTAT
Organism: Lagerstroemia fauriei; assembly: GCA_025802135.1. Lineage (NCBI taxonomy): Eukaryota > Viridiplantae > Streptophyta > Magnoliopsida > Myrtales > Lythraceae > Lagerstroemia > Lagerstroemia fauriei. The sequence continues at coordinate 16,227 of JAOYND010184176.1, forward strand.
GCTCTTTGTCTTGCCTTTTATAAATAAAACCTTTGTAAACACCTTAAACTGTATAAGATAAGGAATACTTTTTTATTTTATAATTTATCCAAAACATTGCACCAATTCTCGCCACGAAGTGCAAGCCAGCACCTTAGTTATATTAAATTTGCAGACCTCATTTTACAGTAGTAGCATATTCAACCTTATGCGGTCAGATTCCACTATTTCTCTGTTCATGAATAAATAAAAATGACACTTCAATAACAAAATGCCACATAAGCACTTAGAGAAAATTTCTAATGGCATTAACTGTATGACATTCTATGGGAAAAATCAAACAACTTATCAATTACAGCTGAATATCGCGATAAAGTAGATAATTTCGTTAAATATCACGTTTAATTGGTAATTTATCCTTTTTTGTTAGTAAAAGAATGGCAATTGTGGTGGCGACCCAGCCACCCCACTACATAATATTCGGGCTATTGGGTCCAACCGCGATCGTACTAGAAAAATTAAACAACAAGTACTAACATTGATCCCGTATGCCCAATATCACAAAAAATCTAGTATAGCTCAAAAGTCAGTGTCCTCAAAGGTCTAATATAGGTCATGGCAATTTATCCTTTTTGAATGCTTATTTTTTACGTCTTTATCGTGGCAATCCTTATTATAGGAGAAAATGATACCGGAAGTCCTATATATTTGTCGATTCTTGCAAGTGAGTCTTAAATGTTTTAAAATGTTAAATCAAGTCCCATATGTTGTCAGCGTTATAATATCGAGTCCTTTCCGTCACCTACCGTTACTTTAAGCTGACATATATCAGTGTCATGTCAGCGTCACGTCAGCTTAAAGTAACGGTAGGTGTCAGAAAGGACTCGATGTCGTAACGTGGACAACATATATGACTTGATTTAACACTGTGAAACATTTAGGACTTACTTATAAGAATCGGTAAACATATAGGACTTCCGATATCTTTACTTCCTTATTATAGATATGTATATTTTTCAATATAACATGTGGGTGAGAGTCCAAGGAGAAATGGAGAAACTAGGTAATACAAGAAACGGGGTATGGATGCCCATGAATACATAGGCTACCTATTTTAATCAATCGTGTCAATTACATAGGCTCGCTCGTACCTGATCAATTAAGTTTGTAGTGAGAACGATGAACCAGGTTTGTATTTGTTTTTCGAATTAGAGATCCGG